>CM035433.1:130891632-130911632 GCA_020310875.1 Ceratopteris richardii
TTTTCTTGAAGGTTGTGAACTCAGCCCATAGTGAGGACTTCCTTGACTTAGTTGTATTTTGGAAATGCTCTTCCAAGGCATTCCAAACATCTGTGGCACTTTCCAAACCTCTGATGTGAGGTAGAAGATAATCATTTACAGCCATGTAGATGATGCTCCTTGCTTGAGCATCCTTTCTCATCCAAGTCTTCAACATTGCAAGTTCTTCCCTAGTAGGAATACTTGGATCTGCAAACTCTGGTTTTTCTTCATCTCCTGTAATAAATGATATAAGGTCTTTGCTCATGAGGTGTGCTTCCATCCTCATGGACCATGCTGGATAGTTCTCCCTATCTAGCTTATCAATCTGCAAGCTTTCTCCCATCTTGTCTCCACCTGTGTATTGACACTTCAAGCTTTACAAACAATGTATGTACCTTTACTTCGAATTGAACTCCTTTTGCCTTCCTTGATGTCAATTTTTCTTCTCCTCAAGCTTTGACTCCAAGCTTTCACTTCTTGATCCTTCAAATGTTGAATTTCTTGAATCTGCAGCAGTCGGGATCCTTCTTTCTTCAAATTGATGTCTCCTGCTCTGATACCACTGATGGAGAATGTTAATCTCCAAAAGAACAACTTATTCTTGTGATTAGAACACCTCTATACCAAGAATAAGTCAAACACTCCACTAATTTAGAGGATCAATTGCTAATTACCAAAAGATTAACAAATCTGTGAAGAAGATGATACACAGAAAAGTCTGCTGCATTGTTCATTCACATTGACCTATCAAATCTGTAAAGTTTTTTATGAAACTTTGTACGAATCATCTCCTAGAGATTGCGCAACTATTCCAAGTTGAATTACTCCAAAAGATTAAGTATAACTTGAGAAATTGATTTCACAAGTTACCTATGTCAGAAACTGTTATCCAAAACAGTCGACTTTACACCTGTAACTTTTAAGACTTGGTTCTCCTTGAATAGAACCCGTTTTACAAAATGCTTCTAGACATAAGTAGCTTATCTTCCAACTTAAAGATTAAGCCCTCACTCATGCAAAACTTTAAACTGTGCTAGGAGAAATGACCAAAACATTGACTTCGAAATATGCGCCTGTTTTAGGAACCTGTGAATACACTTCACATATGAATGTTCCTACACTTAATTCACTCAGCCTGATTACAATTGGAAGCTGAAACTTTGCACAGAGGTCAAGCAACTCTCAACTTAGACTTGTACAAAAGCATTCCTCAACTGATCTACTGTAGAAGGAGAACACGCAGAAACATCGGCGCAAAATTTTCCATTTACTCAGAGAGAATACAACTGAGTGATGAGAGCTAACTCAAATTCACTTTCCTCTAACTTATGACTTCTATCTCCCTCATTCTTGACTTCTAACAAATGTCACATAAGCTCTCATTTGCTCTCCTCTACATGCCCCGACTTTTTTCAAGGTATTTATAGATAATTTGTACATAATTCTTACTGAACAAAATGATTTAAGTCATCTATGACTATGCTAATGTACATATGTGTACACTTCTCTTGTCTTCTGATTGTAATCTTCTTCCACACTTTAGGAATTGATTCTTCCTTCATCATTTGATCTTCCAAGCCTTCAATTGGTGATTGGCATGCACCAACAAGTCTGCAGAAGATACAGTAACTTCGGAGTCTACAAGGACGCAGTGTGTAGTTGATCCGACACTGTCTGGTCAGGATTCGAACCCGTCTGAGGATAGAGGTGTCTTGCCCAGAGAGGTCATTGAAGGTGAAAGAATACTCTGGGTTGGGGAAAGTTCCACTAATTCCGGTGGAAGTTCGGTCCCAGTTGCAGAGAATTTACAAGTTTCCGGTGACAGTGTTATACTTCTCGGTGAATCTTCATTCGGAACACCACTGTTCGGGGTAAGCTTGCCTACGTTTGATACCACAGAAGAGGATAGGCTATTTGAATTAGAAATTCTTATGAGGTTGAGTGCTATTTTCGAACCGAAAGGTGAGCAGTCTGATCATACAGACTTTGAAGGACCGGAAACACATCTTCAGAACTCAAGAAATAGTAACAGTACCGCCACTAGCACCATGAGTGGGCAACAACAACAACAACACCAACAACAACAACAACAACAACAACAGAAGCAACAGCAACAGCCAATTCCACTCTGACCGATTCCAACAAGGGTAACATACACCAAATTCGGTGGATTTCCAGGTGATGATCCTGATGCTCATGTACGCACCTTTGAAATAAGTTATGCAGTACTAAACCATCCACCTGATCCGGCATACAAGGCCATAGTATTCCAGTCAACATTAGTTAATGAAGTAGCGAGATGGCTTACAGAATATGATATCAACCATTTCGGCACTTATGAAGTGGTAAGGGATGCGTTTTTACAGAGGTTCCGGCTGAAGAAGAACTCTACCGAAATTTTCAATTACTTGTAGAACAATAGGCAGAAGTTGAACCAGACTGTGCAGGAATATGCCACCCTATTTAGAACTCATTTGAGACAATTACCGCCGGCCCATGCCAACCTGCCGGATGATGTCATCACTCAGTGGTTTATTAATGGGTTAACTCCACAACTAAGACAGATTATGATCATCCCTTGTGTGGGAGCTATGACACTAGATGCGGTTATTGCAATGGCCTTGCAGCTCGAGCATAAGGTTGAAGGCTTTACCGAAGACCTGGAGTGGTTGAAAGCCAGTAAAAATATTGTAGAGGATCCGGCTAGACAAATATATTGCACTAAGTGCAAGAATCCAAGGCATACCAGTGCCACATGTGCCCTTAATCAGATGTATTGCGCTATCTGCAATACACCCGGACATTCCACCGAAAACTGTGCTTATAATGCTAAAGTGCAGGGACCAGCAATTGTAAAAGCCATTTTACAAGAACCAAGGAAGCCGACCATCCATTATATTCCACCTGAGATGAGAAATAATCAGCAGCAAGGATAGAGGAATTATCGAGGACAGCGGAATACAAATTACAATACAAATCGTTGGCAAACGGGAACATCACAGGAAGGTACTTCTTTGCCACCCCCTCGCTATCATTTTTGCGGTGAGTTGGGACACATCCGATGATTCTGTAAAGATGCAGCCGAATATGATCAGAGGAAGAAAGAGCGTCAGAACCCAATGACCAATATGGTCTATATTTCACCAGTGGAAACTCAAGCAGCAGTGATTCAAACAAGATCTGGTAAGCAGTTACAACCAGCAACAGAAGTGTTTGAACCTGGCATCCATGAACAGCAGAGAATGTATGACAAAGCTAGTCAATGGACCACCAAAGAGCCTACAGTGTTTCTAGATCCAATTCCGGTGACCCAAGTTTCGATGGAACAAGATTCTACCCCAATAACAGGCACATCATCTTCAGAATCGATGAAAAGTACAATTCAAGCAGATCAAGCATGGGACATTTTATCTAAGGTATCCATTACTCTCCCTCTTGGATAGTTACTTACACTAGTGCTGGGAGTTCGGTAGCAATTCCAGCAACAGCTGAGTCCTGGGTTTTCCTGCATTCCAACGATAACAACGGTACAACCGGAAGCAAATTCTATAGTGAATCATTCAGTCCCCTTAATTACGGTATGGTACAAAAATCACAAGATTACTCAAGTACTAATTGATGGTGGGTCTGGTGTAAACATAAACACTGTAGTGCTTTGTAAGAAGTTAGGATGGACACAAATCGAGCCTGTTTAATTTTTCGTTAGAATGGTAGATCAATCCCAAGTTCATCCGATAGGACTCGTATAGAATATCCCGATAACTTTGCAGGGTACAACGTTTAAGATGACTTTTGTAGTCTTAGAACTACCGGAGTCTAGTCTTGACTATAATCTCCTTTTCGGACGACCCTGGTTAAAACAAGCTAAAGTCATACAGGACTGGTCAGCACAGGAACTAACTTTCAAAGATAACCACCGTAAATATATTGTCAAATTGGATGCTATTCAGCCCTGTGAACTTCATGCCAGACTATATGTAGCAGAGCCGGTCCACATGTTGGATGGCTTATCTGACGATGAAGAAGAAGCATTTTTGAAGAACAATGAAGATCTGATTTCCTTAGGTACTGTAGATCTGCAATTTGTTGTAGACAACTAGAGTTCGGCAGCTTGTACGGTGGTGCCTGTGACCGAAGAAGTGGAGACAGAAGATACTGTTGCTATGGATGAAGCCGCTCTATAACAACTTTTACAATCAGCTGATGATCCAGGGAAACCTCGTCAATTCTATGTTCTTGAAGATCAGTTAATCACCTATAATTTGGGAGATGAAGTAAATCCACGACCTATCAAGATAAAGGAAGGATTGTCTGAGGCGTTTCAAGCAGATTTGATCCAGCTTCTTCGTGAGTTCTCTGATGTTTTTGCATGGGATTATCGTGATATAAAAGGTCTGGATCCTCGCATCTATCAGCATCGAGTCGTGCTCAAACCAGAAGCAAAGCCGATTAAACAACCCAGCTACCGTATGAACCCTAATTATGCAGCACAGGTCAAAGCAGAACTTGATCGCCTATTAAAGGTAGGATTCATTGTACCCATTGAGCACGCTGAATGGATCTCCCCGATCGTGATTGTACCAAAGAAAAACAAGCAGCTCAAAATATGTGTCGATTATCGGAAATTGAATGCAGCCACCGTACCTGATCCATTCCTCTTCCATTTCTTGATACAATGCTATACAGAGTGGTTCGCCATGAGATGTATTTATTTCTTGATGTTATAGTGGTTATAACCAGGTCCGAATGGCTGAGCAACATATACCGAAAACAGCATTTATTACGAATTGGGGTGTTTTTGCTTGTATAGTCATGTGGTTTGGATTAAGAAATGCTCCTAGCATCTTTCAGCGGTGTATGCAGGAAATTTTCTCACCCTATCTCACTTCTTTTATGCAAGTATATCTAGATGACTTCTCTTTATTCGGTAAGATGGTAGCATACCTGTATCATTTACGGTGTTTCTTTGAGAAATGTCGTGAATACCGACTCTGCCTGAACCCCACCAAATCTGTCTTTGCGGTTTCTTGTGGTAAACTCCTTGGCCATATTGTATCTGCACAGGGCATACAAGTTGATCCAGACAAAGTTGCAGCCGTGTTAGAAGCACATGTGCCTACTATGCCGAAAAAAGTGATGCGCTTCATGGGTCAAGTTAGGTGGCATGGTCGACATTTACGGTGGCTTGCCCATTTGGCAATACCCCTAAATCGGCTAATAACTAGTACTCCTCAACAGTTTGATTGGACTCCAGAATGTCAAACTGCATTTGATCGTTTAAAAGGATTATTAACGCAGGTTCCAATTCTACAACCTCCTAATTGGGAACGACCATTTCATGTTTTTGTAGACGCATCAGATATAGCCATTGGAAGTTTTTTAATGCAACAAACTGATACGTGGTTTTGGCCTGTCTATTATGCAAGTCGACGGCTTGCTCCGACTGAAAAGAATTATTCAGTAACTGAAAGAGAATGTCTCGATTTGGTGTATTCTGTAAAGAAATTCCGGCATTATTTGCTAAGCCAAAAATTCATCTTTCATGTAGATCATGTTGCGCTGGTGTATCTCGTTAGACAGCAGCATTTAGGTGGTCGTTTGGCACGTTGGGTTTTATTGTTACAAGAGTTTGATTATGAAGTAATTCATGGACCAGGCACTGCACATGCATTAGCAGATTTTCTCTCTCGTTTGGATTTCGGTCAAGCTCCGGTCGGTGTTGATGACACCACACCAGCAGTTTATGTTATTGAAACAACTAATGATGAATCTGTAGAATCTCCTGTGACACTTACCTACTATGATCAGTTATTAACCTCTCTTACTGATGGATGTCTTCCTCCTCAAACTTCTCCTGCAATGCGTCAGAAAATTACAGTTTACAGTCGTAAATTTCAGTTGATTGTCGGACAGTTGTATTATACGGATCACATTGGGATCTTGCTTTGTTGTATTCCTCCACATGAAGTAAACTCGGTTATCGCTCTGGCACATTCAATACCCTCCGGTGGACATTTTGCAGCAGATTTAACGCACCAAAAAATTCTGCAAAGTGGGCTTTGGAGACCTACTATGTACAAAGATGTATCTCAGTTTGTGCAGCAGTGTGACAGTTGTCAGCGATCTGGACAGCCTTTACAACACCATTTCTTTCCTCTGCAGCCTGTATTACCTTTGGAACCTTTTCAGAAATGGGGTCTTGACTTTGGACCAATCACACCTCCAGCATCCTTAGCAACAATCGCTACATTCTGACATGTACAGATTATGCTACCACATGGGCAGAAGCTTGGGCTTTACGGTCCGCCACAGCTGTTTCGGAGGCCAAATGCCTAATGAAGGACGTATTCCCACGTTATGGATTACCTTTGGAACTTGTCACAGATCAAGGGACACACTTTGTCAACAATTTAATGAGAGTGCTCACACACACTCTTCAAATTTTGCATAAATTCAGTTCACCATATTATCCTCATGCTAATGGCTTAGTTGAAAGTACCAACAAGACCTTGCTGAGTATGCTTCAAAAATTGATTGTGGAATCACCAGAAAGATGGGATCAGTTACTACCTGCAGTATTATGGGCATACCGAACTACCTACAAAGTAGCAACTGGACTGACTCCTTTCAAGCTTGCATATGGGTTGGAAGCAATTGCTCCAATGGAAGTTGTAGTGCCCAGTTTACGGTGGCCATCATTCAGAAGTTGATACCCGAAGAGTCTTTGCCATTTCGGTTGGACACACTTAGAGAACTAGATGAGCATCACTGGCAAAGTTTTCTGACTCTTCAAGAAGTCCAGTTGCGGCAAGCTCGTACTCATGATAGATATCTAAAAACTCCAATTTTTACGGTGGGACAGCTTGTGTTATTTTATAATGCTAAATCTAATCGTGCGGCTGGAAAATTCAAATTACGGTGGTTTGGTCCTTACCGGATTAGTGAACAAGTGGGCCCAGCTACTTTTCGGTTGACTACTTTGACCGGAATTCCTCTTCCTAAAGTGATAAATGGTTCAAAGTTGCGGCCGTATCATCAAGCGCCTGATTCGCACTGAAGTGTTCTGCGGTTGCCCGTGTTTTTTTTTTCTCTTTTCTTTTCTTTTCCTTTTTGCGTGTTAGTTGAATAAATACAATAAACTCCTCGTTTTGCTACATTACCATGAATAATCGCCGCCTTTTGTTATTGATTCTGCTCATGCATGCACACCGTAGTTATGAATGTTATCATCTCAACATCGCGCGATGATTAGCATTTTTGATCGCCTCCCGTTACCACGCATCTACTTAATCTTCTGCTTTCCGCTGTTAATCGCTATTGTGTCTACGTGTTTTGTGTACTTTGTGCTCTCTGTAATCCCTGTGTATTCGTGCTATTTCGTGTGCGATCATGGAAGCTCTAGCAAATTTTGCTACCTTTTGTGATGGAATCCCTCCGGACGTAAGTGAATTCTTGCGTGTCTGAGGTTTGTCCAACTTCGCTGAATTGCCCTGGCATTCAGTGGAGTGTCATCCATACTATGCTCAGATAATCGCTGCTATTGCCGCCACACCTGCTACGGAGCAGAGTTGGCCTATTATGTGTTTCCCCTCTCGTGTCGTAATCACCCTGCAGTCGTTTGCTGCCGCTTATCGACTCTCCCTGGAAGGACGAGAGAATGGTCCTAATCTTCCAATCGCTACGATGACTCAATTGTTTCCCAGGCACTCTTCAAATGAATATGCCATACTCTGTCGCCCTGAACCTGAACGAACAGCTTTGCAATTTCTAGTAGCCATACTGAACTTACAGAAACGCACTTATTGGATTTCTCGCCCATTCTACTCAATGATTGATATGGCTGCTAGAGAGCCTATCAATTTTGCTTCTTACTATTTACAACGCATTCACCGTGAATGCGTTACGGTCATAAAACATGTTAACAAAGGTGATCTCCCACGTTCACGTTTACCGCACATCCTTACTTTCTTGTTTTCGGCCCTCCAAGCAGCGCAACCGCCTCCACGAGCTCCAGTTTTATATCATAAAGAATTTGCTCAAATACTTGAAGACGACGAAGAAGATGATGAAGAAATCTTCTAGCTCCTCCTCCAAAAACAAATCCAGATAAGTTCGTCTGACAGTCAAGTGCAAGGGTCTGCCACTGGAAATAAAGCAGACAAAAATGAAGAAGAGATTTTCCATGACATAGCTACATCGATCCACCATGATTCATCCGCTCAATCATCTCCAAACAAACAACAAGATCAGAGTGTTACTGTCGATTCTGAAGACAGATCTACTAAGAAAGAATCTCAGCAGCAGTCCCAACATGATGTGCAAGAAGATGCACAGGTTATTGTTGCAGAAATTTTCATCGTATTGATTACGGCAGTAGAGTCTGCAATTGCCCAACCTGAAGTAACTACGTAGCAACTTACCGAAGCAGCTAACAATCTGCAACCCACTCCTCCACCCGAACCTCCACTTAAACCCATTGTTCCCATTCCACCGATTGTACTTGAAGCACTGGATTCATCATCCTCTTCACCTAACTATTCTCCACCCAATTCCCATCAACTCCTGATAGCTTCTTCATCTCAACCACGTCCTCTTCTGTTTCCTTCAATACCTATGTTTACAGAATTAGCATCTATGGGTCATATGTTGATCCAACTCTCGCAGCAACTACCAGCACAGATGAAGGAGATTACTGATAATCTCAGACACGAACTACAACATAAAGTTGATGTTTTAGAAGCGGATATCATTCCATTGCAGGAAGAGGTAGATGCAGTGAAGGCAGAGAATCATAATCTGCACTTCCAGATTAAACAACTTCAAGCATAGCTTGTTGAACAGGAAACAGTGATTAGTCAAAGAGATGTTGCATTGGCAGAAGTAACAGCCAAAGATGATTTATTATGTGCTGCTGATGCAGAGATTCTTCAGTTACAGCAGTTAGTTAAGGATAAAGAGAATGCCCGCATAGCACTGGGACATTTGTTAAAAGAAACTAGAGAACAATTGGATGAAGCCGTGCAGAAAGGACAGGAAATGATAAATTTACTAGAGCAAACCAATACAGAGCTCCAGTTTGCAAATGCAAACCTGTGTGAATCAAATGCTGCTCTTAAAACAAATGACATTGGTCGCTCAGCTCTAGAAAGAGATTCCAGCAATTCGAAGAGAGCACGATGCTTATTACCGGACCATCCAATTTCAGAATCAAGAATTGGAGAGAAGAGAGAATCAATTGGGTGCTCAAGCAGAAAGATTATCTAGAGTTGAGAAACAAATTCAAGACATGAAAGTGAACCGGGATGCAGCTTTGGCAAATGACTTTTATCTGCAGGAAGCCTTTCTCCAAACACAGGCAAAACTTTTGATGACACAAGTAATTACAGCTAGCTCTATTTGTACTGACGCTCATTTAGTCGAACCAGACATTTTGAAGAAGATGCTGGATAGCATGAAGCAAAAAATTGCCCGAACGTTTAAATTAGCTAGAACAATGTATCTTCAAGGTATAGTAGATGAGCCATAATATTTTGTATACATGCGGGTTCAAGTCCACCGTGCGTGCCAGTGTAAGCCGCCGGATTGGCAATTGTAAATTTTTCCCTTTCATATTCTGCATGAACCGAAAGGTCATTGCGTAAAGTTGTATTCATTTATAAATCAATGAAAAGACGCTTCGGTGACAACCAGAAGGATCGCCAGACTGTCTATCTAGGCGATACATTCTTTGGAGTTTCCGTTGTGTTGTTCTTTTGAGAATTCTAAGTAGTACTGTGTTATTTCGCTGCTTGTTTGATTATCTTCAATGGTGTTTAACGTTGTTCCAGTAAGTAAGTCTTGTGAGTGTGTCTTACGGTAATGAATAGCTTCTGTGTTGTGTGATGAGAACGTATCAATCAAAGCATAATCGGTAAGATTGTGGAAGAACTAGCAATAGTCTGAGTACAGATAGTAATACGGTGAGAGAATGAATCAGAGTCTGGAGATTAATTCGTATTAACAGAGATTTAAACATTAAGGCATTGTGGTGTGAGTGATTAATTGGGAAAATCAAGTATAGGACCTCTGTTTATTCAGACCCCTTCCACTTCCAAGAACCCGAGAAGAGCTTAAACGCGTCTATGACGGCAAACGCGCGTTTAACATAGCACTCACATAACGTAGAGTGCACCTCAGAGCATCCAAATGTGGCTTCTTGGGAACCTGCATAAACTGACTTTCAATTCCAACAGTATAGCTTAGATCAGGCCTTGGAATTGTGAGATATATAAGATTTCCCACAATCCTGTACATAGTAGCATTTTCCAATGCTTCACTTGATATAGTATCCAACTTCAAATTATGATCTAATGGCATAGAAATTGGCTTACAATCAGTCACTTTTGCAACATATTCAAGGCATATTGCCTTTGCGACATCCATATACCTGTTTCTATATGTATGAACTCAATGCCCAAGAAGTAGTGCAAAACACCAAGATCTTTCATGTCAAATTCCTACATAAGAAGTTGCTTTAGCTCTTCAATGTTTTCTTCATTATCACCACCTAAAATCAAGTCATCAACATAAATAGCCACAATTGTGATGCCATCATCACCCTTCCTTGCATATAATGAATGATCTGCATCATACATAGAAAACACAATGGTGGTTAAGTAATCAACAATCCTTGCATGCCATGCACAAGGAGCTTGCTTCAACCCACACAAAGCCTTTTGCAACCTGCAAACATATTTTGGATTCTTTGAATCTTCATATTCTTGTGGTTGGTCCATGTATACTTCTTCCTGTAACTCACCATGTAGAAAAGCATTCTTCACATCCATCTGATGCAAAATCCATCCTATTGATGTAGCTAATGCAACAAGTGTTCTGACAGTAGATATTTTAGCTATAGGGCTGAATGTTTCCTCATAATCAATGCCATAAGTTTGTGCATATCCTTTTGCTATCGAACGTGCTTTATACATGCTTATGCTACCATCAAGATTGTGATTTACCTTGTAAATCCACTTGCAGCCTATGGATTTCTTTCCTTGTGGCAATGGAACCAGCTTCCATGTATCATTTCCATAAAGTGCAGCCATCTCCTCATCCGTAGCTTTTTCCCAATCTGCATTTCTAATTGCATCTTTAAAACAAGAAGGTTCAGCATCTTGTATTACCTTTGTCATGTAGGCACAATGATGAGCCATGTAACTATCATATGTCAATCGTTGCACTAAATTCTGCATCCTCTCAGATCTTCTTGGTCCTGGGTCACTTCTCCTTGTATCATCTGCATGTCCCTTTCTTACTCCTGGAATCTTCACAGAGGGCAATCCAAGTTCCTCATCAAGACTCTTTTCTGAAACGCTTGAATTTCCATCAATGTCTTCAAAACCTGCACATGTTTTATGACCACTAGAAAGCTTTTCTTACCTTTCTTGGATTTATTTGATGAATTTGCTAGACTAAAATTTCCACGCAATCTTCCACTCCATGGATTTGAGTTGGAACTATTGCTTGGTGATGCATCCGGTCCACTCAAAACTTGAGATTCTACACATGATTTTTCAGCATTTTCTTTGTCATTTGGTTCAAGATTCAGTCCTTCTTTGGCATCTACATAGAAGCTTGACATTTCATCAAATACCACATCTCTACTCACCTGGGCTATAACATTTATATCCCTTTTGCTCAAGGGAGTATCCAATGAAGACACATTTCTCTGCTTTTGGATCAAGCTTCGTCCTCAACTCATCTAGAACATGTACATATGCAATCAAAAACTTTCATATGTGATCAGTTTGGCTTTTTACCTGTGAACTTTTCTTTAGGTGTAACTTGATGTACAACAGCAGTTGGAGTTCTGTTCATAATGTATACAACCATATGCACCACCTCTGCCCAATAACAATGAGGCATATTCTTCTCAGCTATCAAAGCTCTTGCTATTTCTGCACACTGTCTATTTTTTCGTTCAGCAATACCATTCTATTGTGGTGTGTACCTGCATGAAAACTGACGGCGAATTCCATGAATTTTAAGGATGTTGTTGAAATCATTTGACATGTATTCACCTCCTCCATCAGACCTTAATGTTTGAATATACTTCCCTATCTTCTTTTCCACCATAGCTTTAAAATTCTGGAAGTGAACACCTCACTCTTCTCTTTCATGAAATATACTGTTGTTGAAGTATGGGGAGTAACCAACCCAAACCGCCTCACATGGAAGTGAGGGGCTCTTCCAAGAGGAGTTGCAAGAAGTGCAAGCAACGCACACACACCCACGTCCAAGAACAATGGCACCATGGCCAACGTCAAAAGGAACAAGGGAGGGCAATGCTCACACACAAGCCAACCCCAAATGCCAAACCCACACACATGGATCATCGCCTAGCACACAAGGAGAAATGTGGAAGCCAAATGACACCTTCTTCCATTACCAAAATGGAGGCCAAGGCCATGGCCAAAGGGACTCTTTTACAAATGAGGCTCTTCTTTATATAGAGAAGAAGGGAGGCTTATGTGAATAAAACATGTGGTCAAAAGACCACATGTGCTAAATCAAAAAGAGAATCTTAAGTGATATGGGAATTTCAAAAAGCTAACTACCTAGAGAGAGAGGGAGCGCATGGATTTCTACGTGGGAGTTTTGTGTTTGTTCAAAAAGGAGTTTTCAAAGAAAGGCTTGAATACCATAGGCTTAGAGGAATTATCAAAAAGGGTTTTAGGAGAGTGTTCACATGGACATCTCCTATTTTACAAAAAGGGGTTTTTTTATGAAGGAAAAGGGATGCCATAGCATGAGAAAATTATGGGCAACCCTTGTAGCAACACCCTCCCCCCCCTAGACTTTGTCGTCCTCGACAAAGCTAAGAGGAAAGGATTATACACAACAGAACTGGTTCAATCGTGAGTTCTTCAATTCTGATCTTCCACACCTCAATCTTCAATCTTCCAAATCTGCAATACTTCAATCTGCCAAGCTTCAAGCTGCAAGTCTTCATACTCTTCATTGATCTTCCACACCTCAATCTTCAATCTTCCAAATCTGCAATACTTCAATCTGCCAAGCTTCAAGCTGCAAGTCTTCAGTCTTTACTTCAAGCTGCAAATCTTCAATCTTTAGAGCTGAGCGACACAATCCCCTTGGGGGGCAGTCAGCCCAGCCATTCCTCCCATTCTGCAATCCTGTGTAAGGCTGGAAATGCCTTCTTCAGCAGCTCCCCATCCTGAAATAAAAATACAAAAAGCAAGTAGACTGCATCTAAAATGAGATAAACATTCACTTCAAATTTAGTTTCCACTTCAGGGGACATTAAGTCAGATTAGCTCTTCAAGTTCTCATAATGAGTTTTCCTTTTCCTGTCAGAGACACAAAACCTGAATGTTTTAGCCAAGTGCACATCAATCCTAACCCAACAGAGGAAGTGGAAATGAGGGCCACAATCTTAGGACACATGTTCAGTTAGTGTTAACCCTGTAAGGCTCATTCTATCCTCCAAATCATAGAAGCATTTATCAAACAGACCAATAGTTATCCCCGAAAATTAGGAGCCTCAGGTACCCTCCTCTTTGACCTGTACAAATCTGAATAATTTCTGAGCAAATGAAGATCCATTCTACATTTATGTGGTTAGAAAGTAGAAAATCAAAATCCCCAAAGGATCTGACCACGCTGAAGGTGTATTGATGATCATCAGAGTCATTCAAGCAATATAGATCTTTATCTGTATAGTGCATAAATGCCAAATAACGAAACACAGTAGCTATGAGCATAAGGTTCATTTTGCACATGCAAAGCTGCCAATATTCTGAGCAAACAAGTCTTTCAATGAGAGAACAATTCACAATTTTGATCATAAGAACAGTTTGAGTATAGGGAGTCTAGTCTCAAACTGCAATGAGGATAGACAAACAACATCACCCCCATATTACCAAAAGATCTGTGAGATATGCCTATATAGGTGAAGAATGAATGCCACAATCATGGATATAGGCAAGCCTGTCATTACTAATCAGTGTAGAGACATACAAAGCTCATGATCAACCTCATTTACAACCCTTACTCTTTATGCAAAGATCATCAAAACATATCATGAAGTAAATTATTCATGGGCCAAGACTTGATCTAGTCATTATATAACAAAACTTCAATAGTTAAGACTCTTCATAGCGATGATGGAGGTCCCTCTGAGAAGAAACCTAACCTAGGCATACGAAGGTCGGAAGGATGTATCCTATTCACAATTCCCATGAAGGAGGTCAATCACTCAGAGCGGCCTAGTGGGTCAACGAACCTTGATGTCTGTGGACATACTTGCAGCACATATGAGACTCAATTTTGATGCATCCGATTAGGATTGATATTAGAAAGATTCAACCATCATGAAGAAAAAGGATATACAGTAATAGAGATCCATACAGATTAGAGACAGGGACACAATTTATACTCAAACTGTTGTGACTTTTAGTCCTAGAGCCTGGTCTGAACCCATGTAGTCTTCCCCTTAGCACAGAAAGGTGTGAGTACTTAAAGTTTGTAGAAGGAATTGAGCAATCAGGTCGATCACATTTGTGCAATCAAAGTTTATAAAGTAGAGCTCCAAGCATTATGACCACACAACAGTGAAATAAAACTGGGTCAATCATGAATTACAGTCAACTATGCACATCAATCATGGAGTTCCTTTGGCAGTCTAGACTATACAAACACTCACAAAAAACCCATTCAACGTCCCACAACCTGGCAAAACAAACACTTCATCTTTTTAAAACGAGGGGCTTTTGCATTTATGGGAACTCGAGAGATCATATCTCGTGTTTCCTATGGCCTGCAAGATCATTATTAACATGCATGGTCATAACTTCTAGTAATTCAACCAATATCCAAGAAAACATTGGGCTTGTGCTCAGCGAGAACATGATCACAAGGAAAGTCTATGGATGCAGTATTCAGTCCACAGGAAAGGCAGAATATCCACCACCCTCAACCTCTTGCCTGGAAAAATGAAAACAGATCAAAAAGAGCATGGGTAATCATTGAAAGTTCCCTATCTCACAGATCTTAATTATGCCACAATCAACTTTATTATATTGACCATAACCGTGCTAATCGGGCATGAACAACCCAATATGTAAATCATGTGATCGTAGTATAGAACATGGTGACCATGTATGTGAATATTTCCCAAGCACACTAATGTCGATTAATGTGTCTAGTCACAAAAAAACGCCCTCCCAACTTCACTGAGTTGCATGGTGAACTTTGTGCCTGCGCGCGGACCTGTAGCTAGAGAGTCAATCTGAGACTAGATCTTTATGCACATAATCCATGAGTATTACCAAAAATTAACCACTTGTAGCAAATCATGTGACAGCAACAGAGATCAAAAGCAGGATTGGTGTAGGTGGATTCTTGGGCAAAACTGTCAGTTGGTCAATTTCATAGAATGCCCTTCACTAGCTGCACGCAAGTCTTTCTAACTTCCATACTTAAATAGAAATCAACCTGATTTATGCATTTTAAATCATGATATAGGTGTTGCTCTCTTATTGTATATTAGTGAGTGTACTGTATCCAAAAAAACGGTATTAATGTCATTATAGTATCTGGGAAGGAAAGCATCGCAACCAAGAATCCCACAGAATACGAATCCCTAGCTGTGCTGCGATCTTGAAGAGCTCAACCGAGGGACACAAAAGAGGGAAAGCAAGGTGTATAGTGTCAAATAAAGGTTGAACATGTGCACCTCAAGAATCCCACATGGGCATGTGCAATGTTTTTGTACGTTTTTGTTCAGACATTCATGTGGATACCTTTTGAGGCTAGGGGTGATGTGAACATTCAGGTGAATTGTCACATGCAACTCGATTATTGCGTTACTCGAATATAAAACAAATACATCCGTTGCTTTCCTTAACCAATTTTTTATGAAGAGTTCTTTTCAAAGCGTAGATGCTTACCCGGGGTAGTCGGAAAAAATTACTCAAGCACTGTCAGACTAGCAACAATTGGAGGTTACCAATGTACTTAAACCTGCCCTTCGGAGGAAAGGAACTATATTCCAACGAGAGGGAAATGACACCTCAATCAAAGTTTTGCGAGAATTTTGTGGATAAGCAGGCAAAACAGCAAGAGCAGATATGTAAAAAAGCTTCAGCAAGCGTAATCACTAGCCAGAATTGTAGAGGTGGGCCAGGGAAGTAGATATCAGTACAATGATAATATAGATCCTCTTTCGGATAGGGTACCCTATGGAAAACCACAAAACCAAGAATGACTTGTCCTTGAGGAACCTCCCAAGGATACCTGAAAAACCTGCACAGATCTCAGTAGTCTAGTCAAGAAAGGAACTTATACTTGCATAATGAGCATACATCACAAATTAACTCAAGTCCCAAGAAAGAAGGCACAAGATCCCACAGCTACACCAAACCATCTCTGACTTGCCATGGGCAGGTGAGGAGGTCTGCACATTTTTTGATGTCCTGCAAAACAATGGGAAAAGGAGGAAGCAGCAAGACTGCGATTTGTGATGGTGAAACTCGAGAAAGCGCGGGATCATGATCAACAGCCCATCCGGACCACAAACTTCTTTGGCAGAACATTGCGAGCAGGAAGGTGTACACCGAGAGAAGCCACCGTGGAGCTCAACCCAATCAGTACTTGGAGATGGGAAGCATATCATTCGACTGCGTAGAGAAGGGCGACCATGGCATATGTGAGCACCTCCAAGCCCAAGTTTGATACAGATGATAACAAGGGCAGCCCAAATCCACAATGTAAACTACTTCAAGAAAACGTATTCACAATATGATCAGAGCTACGAGGCTCACGACTACTGTCCAACCAACTTCAACACCCGAGGAGTGAAAACATAGCACGGAATCTTCGTGACTTTAATTACAAAAAACTGCAAAACAGCAGCCCATCAACTGATGCAAAGCGTGAGATATAAATCGACCGAGTAAGTATCAAAATACAGAACATGAATTCTACAACTCAACAATTTTGAGAGATAAAAGCATGACGGTCCTCGTTCAGATAGTTGCCAAAAGGCCCAGCCGATTCAACAAAGTTTTGCCCAAACATATTAAGTATCATCATGCACAGAAAGAACCCCACAGCCGAGGGAAGAGAACCACCAGCCGTGTATTGAGCTAGAGCATAACATGGGGACATGGAGAAGCTACTGTAGAGAGCAGCAAGCGCAGACCATCCATCCTACAGATCGCATCAAGATGAATCAAAGGGGCAACGCCAGCCCATGGAGAAGCCATTGAGGGGCGCCATGAGGAGATGCAGTTGGGAGCCTTCCACAGACTGGTGGTTGTGGGGATCCATTCCCAGAGTGCCTGAGAGGGAAGGACGAAGCATAAACCCCTGTGATGAGGGAGCTCACCGCTGGACCGACTTCCAACACACACCAATCAAAGAAACACTTAAAGCGACACAAATGAGCAATGACTCGTCGTACGAGGATGGTAGGGAGTAGAGCTGCAGCGATTGACAGTCATGCAGGAGACGACATTGCTGGAGCTCGAATCAACCTTTAGTGGATGCAAACATGAGACGAAATGCGTGCCTACTCTGATGCAAAACCCAAGGACCCACTTCAAGCTCGACCCCGAGTTGGAGAAGCCAAAGGGGAAGCAGATGCTGAACCCAAACGTTACAACACGAACAATGCGGAGATGAGGAACGGAAGCTCAACCTGAGGTACATGAGCAGACAAAGAGTTCTTAGAGTAAGGACAATCACCCTCCCCGCATAGGAACTCCTTTGCCCACAACAGGCGCATGGGGAGCGAAGAGCTCACCCCGCTACAACCTGGAACATGGAGGATCGCCTCAGCGATAGTGTATGGCGGAGGGAGAAGTTTACTCGCCTTGTATCCAAAAATATGTCGAAGGGGCCATATGGTCAGAGAGAGCGAATGACAAGATTCTGACTCCATGAAGGTTCCCCTTGGAACTCGGTTCGACAGAAGTTGCAGCTCTCACGCATGCGGAGGCAGGAGTTAATTCACAAAAATGAGAGGAAGTGGGGAGTTAATTCCTTACCTACCCTTTCTCATACAACGTCCTTAAAATCCAGTCATTAGATGTTCTTTAAAAAATGTAATTCCACAGCGGCCGAATTGAGGTTCACATTTTCGAAAATGATGAAGAGAGGGAGGGAAAAGGGAGATAGATCCCACCCCCTTTTCAGGACAGACACTCAAAACAAGAAATGATAGAGATGTAGAGTGCTGCCTCTCAAGGAGTGTGTGTGTTAGAGAGAGGAAGGGAGAAGGGGGTAAGGGGGTGTTTTTATGCAACAAACAAAAATAAAGATCTAAATTACTCCAAAAATTAAAAGGGAAGAGGTACCCAAGGCCAACCGAACGCCACACGGATCCACAACTCAATCCAAGCATGAGGTGCATCCACCAAGTGTAGGCACGGCAACTTGAAAAAACCCAACGGTTGAAGGTCGATCATCCCCGGCAACGGCGCCAAATTTGTTGTTGAAGTATGGGGAGTAACCAACCCAAACCGCCTCACATGGAAGTGAGGGGCTCTTCCAAGAGGAGTTGCAAGAAGTGCAAGCAACGCACACACACCCACGTCCAAGAACAATGGCACCATGGCCAACGTCAAAAGGAACAAGGGAGGGCAATGCTCACACACAAGCCAACCCCAAATGCCAAACCCACACACATGGATCATCGCCTAGCACACAAGGAGAAATGTGGAAGCCAAATGACACCTTCTTCCATTACCAAAATGGAGGCCAAGGCCATGGCCAAAGGGACTCTTTTACAAATGAGGCTCTTCTTTATATAGAGAAGAAGGGAGGCTTATGTGAATAAAACATGTGGTCAAAAGACCACATGTGCTAAATCAAAAAGAGAATCTTAAGTGATATGGGAATTTCAAAAAGCTAACTACCTAGAGAGAGAGGGAGCGCATGGATTTCTACGTGGGAGTTTTGTGTTTGTTCAAAAAGGAGTTTTCAAAGAAAGGCTTGAATACCATAGGCTTAGAGGAATTATCAAAAAGGGTTTTAGGAGAGTGTTCACATGGACATCTCCTATTTTACAAAAAGGGGTTTTTTTATGAAGGAAAAGGGATGCCATAGCATGAGAAAATTATGGGCAACCCTTGTAGCAACATATACCCACACTTTTGGTGTATGGTCATCAATGAAAGTAACATAAAACTTGCAACCGCCCATAGATGTGGTCTTTGCAGGACCCCAAACATCTCTATGTACTATTTCTAGCACATTCTCACTAACATGCTTATCATGCGAAAACGATGATCTTCACTGTTTACCAAATTAACATGTTGCACATACCTTTTGCATCTCTGCAACCTTGAAATTTGGTAATCCATGGACAATCTCCTTTGACTGCATCAATTTCAGCCTTTGCAAGTTTGCATGTCCAATCCGTTTGTGCCACATCTCTATATCAACAATAACTCCTGCACCTTTTGCAAACATGGCTGCATTCATTTCGGGAATTTTCACATTTAAGGTGAACATCCTACCCACTTTGTTTCCTTTGGCAATCAATCTTCCATCCCGTTTGTATTCTTCTACATATAACCCATCAGCATTGAACCTGACTTGTAATCCTTGATTAACCATTTATCCAACAGAAACCAGATTCTTTGTCAAATGAAAATTTGTTTCCCATCACTATAGAAATTTTCAAAGAGGTAGTCGAGAATTTGGTATTGATCCAAAATGTTTTCTAAATAACAGAAACCAGATTCTTTGTTATATTTGGAACATGCACCACATCAGCAAGATGTTTTACCTTCCCGTCCTCCATGGACAATGCTATGTTTCATGTATGCTCGAAAGGGTGTGATGTGTTATCACCTGTTTAAACATATCCAGGAACTGGCAATTTCTACGAAGTACTAAACCATTCCGCATGACTGGTCATATGATTTGAAGCACATGAATCAACATACCAGACATTATCATTCGATTTT
>CM035433.1:130916632-130929132 GCA_020310875.1 Ceratopteris richardii
CGTTCTCCAATAAAATTATATATCTGTTCTTGAGTTATGCACAACACTTTGAATCACTTTAATCTGAGCTTTATAACTCTAGTTATTGGCAAACTACTAACTTGCTATCAAGGTGATTACAAACTATTTATAGATCACTGTGTGTTTTTCGAATTTTCGACATACTAAAAATTCAAACAAGCTTTTATGCCCTTCTACCAAATTCAGCTCTGCTACATGCAACACTTTGAAACGATCCAACCAAAGCTTTATAACTCAACTTATGGACAAAAATAATAACCTACTGTCTCGTAATTCAACCATCAATATATGAAAGTAGAACTGATAGCTTTATTCAATTCCGCTGTTTCATATAATAGACAATTATATGCAAGGATAGACCCATTCCGCAACTCAAAACAAAATGAACAGAAGGCATCATGCATCAATTTTACTACTCACCAAATCCCCAAAAATATGATAGGTACTCAAATACATCAGATAGAACTGGGTATCAACATGTCACAACAAACACGAACAAAACAGAGCTAAGCTTTTGCAGAACTCAAAAGATGGAAAGATTATAAACTATGAGACGTTTTGGAAGCTTTTCTTTCTTTAAGCTTCGGCTGTGTCATTTGTGAAGAGTCAGGGGGAGAGATGGGTGGGTGTTTGCGTGCATGTGTCTTCTTGGGGGAAGAGTAGAAAGGGAGGGAAAGAAAAAAGGGGAAAGGCAAAGAGCCCCTTTTTAGGGGGTGGGTGGGGAGGGGGTAGTAGCAGTCCAGTTACAGACCTGTAACAAAACATAAGATTGATGTGCTGCCCACATGGTAAGCATATACATAAGTTGTCCCATACAAAAGCAGCCAAAAATTACACTTGACACTCAGGAACAGATGGGACAGTAAACTTCTTACATTACCTGTTAATGATTGTGTACAACTTTGTATGTTATACAGGAGATGGATGTGAAGGACCAAGGTCAGCAGATTGGTAGATTGACCTTAAAAAATTTGACCTGATGGAGGAATTCTGATTTGGGGGAGGAAGGACAGAGGAAGGGGAAGACAGAGAAAGAGACTACACGATTTCAGTTACATATGGCTCGGCCTCCTCTTCCCTCCATCAGTCCTCATCTTCTTAACAGGAGTTAGCCATTGATTACCGAATCCCAAAATACCAGGGCCTCTGTTGTGAAGAATGCCCGGAACTTGAAATCTGTCTGGAGGGCCCCTTTGTGAGATGGCAGCAGGAGAAGGGGAGCTCTGCAACCCAGCCATCCCAGAAACAGGTTTTAACATTCCCAAATGCCTGGTACTCTCACCACCGCTATTTACAGCAGCTGTTCTTGCTTTTTTTGTAGCTATTTTGACACCTATGCGGTTCTCGTATTCCAATACTGTTCTATTTACCATTGTGCTTCTCCCTGAGTGACTGGCATCTGTTGGGGCCACTGCATTGATGGTTCTAATCTTACTGGAAGCCCTTCCTCTTTGTTTTCTCTTCTTTCTGCAAAAAACAAGGTCAAGAGGGTGCCGAAGCTCATCAAAATCACAGGTTTTGCCAAGTTCCTGCTTCATTTTTATTCTCTCTGAAGCTTTCTGTACAACTTGGGGAGTCTTGACCTTTTTGTGTGACCTTTTGCTGTTCTCAGTTGGTGTGCTTTTAAGAGCCCGCCTCTCATCTTTTGGTTCATTCCTTGCGACAGAATGAACTGGCATCACAGCAGCAGGCTCTGTCTGGGATCTCTGTGCCACATTTTGAAGTGGTCTCTGTCGATGAGGGAAAGAAGAACTCATAGGAGGCTGACTGATCATAGACAAGGGCTTCGTTCGCAGATCAGTGAAGTCAATATCATGAAAACTGTGATGCATACGCTGCAAATACATCGCATGCAGCCGTCGGATATAAGCTTTGACCTGCCAGAATATAAATTAAACAGGTTTAGCTCCAAGATGTTTTAAAACCAAAGATGCTGATTACACAAAATATGAGCATGTTCAATGGCATAAAAACTAAAAAAAAATATAGACGGGAATTCACAGTGAATAAATAACTCATATAACTCCTTGAACAAGCTTAGCTAAAACTTCTGATCCACTCATTGTTAAATTAGGATGCTTGAATGGAAGCTCTTCCTTATCATTCACGGGATAAAACCACCACAGGAAAACAAAAAGTGGACTGTTCTAGAAATAGATATAACTACAGAAGAAGATGCCTCACCCGGTGTCTAGATCCATCGTCACAATCTGATACACGAAGCACATCATTGTAGAATCAACTGCCCAGCTTCTTTACATTCAACTATCAAAACAGAGCAACAAAATAAAGTTGCAGCAAGTATTCACGTAATCCTCTGGCTGAGAGGACAGTCTGAACAGACTCATTGAATCAAGAACCAGACCCATATGTTGATTTGTGAACAGCAGCATGTCCTTGAATCAAGAACTAGCAATAAACCAAAATCATGAGAAAGAGGAGCACACATAATGAAAGAGCTGCGTTCGGTTGCTCCATATGCCAAGGGAGTGGGCTGCTGTGTGAGGAGAGAGAAAGTAGACACTGCACAGAAATTTGGAGAAGAAGATGAAGAAGCTGAAATTGAAGAAGTCCCAATCAAGTTATGAGAGATTTGGGTGTTGGAGTTAGATGTCTGCGGAAGCACGCGAACAACACAAGGAAGAAGAAGAAGCTTGGAGCACAACACACAATACTGAATGTATTACTAGAGAATGTACAAAGATAAGTAGCCCATTAGGGCAATAGGCGTATATACAAGCCGGGGGAAAAAACCCTCCTAAAGAGGGAAAAAAGTGCCCCGGCGGTCCTAGAATGTTCACACACATCACTACCTAAATATATCAACAAATCCCCCTTGGGAGTGATGTGGTGAACAAGTAGCTATGTGGTGAACAAGTAGCTGGCACTCATGTATAAGGAAATGCCAAGCTATGTGGAAATCACTCCACAAAAGGAAGTAAGCCCAAAGCTTTGCGGAAAGCTTCAAACTTCTCCCTAGGCAGAGCCTTCGTGAAAAGGTCTGCAATGTTCTCCTGCGTGGGCACATATGCCAAGCTGATCTCCCCGCACAGAGAACCTCTCCCTGACATAATGATAATGCACCTCAATGTGCTTAGTGCGAGCATGGAACACAGGGTTCCTCACAACTGCCAATGCGCTCTGACGGTCAGTGAAGATGGTGGTGGCAGAAGATTGACCAACACCCAAATCAGCCATAAGGCGTATGAGCCACACACACTCAATAGTAGCTGTGAAAGCTGCCATATACTCAGCCTCATAACTGGAAGTGGCCACAGTAGGCTGCTTCTTGCTCAACCAAGATATACATGAGCTACCAAGCATGAAGCAAAAACCACTGGTGGACACCACGAGTGTCATAGCAACCAACCCAATCAGACTCAAAAAAAGCATGCAAATCTGGCGGTAGTGATCCCCCCTTGGGATAAAACAACCCAGGTAGCCGAGTACCACTCAAGTAGCGAAAGATGCGCTTAAATGCCTGCCAATGCTTGACTCCTGGGCAATGCATAAACTTGCTCATTTGTGAGATAGCAAACTGAATATCAGGCCGAGTAATGCATAAGTAAATCAAGCATCCAACAGCCTGCTGATAGAGAACGGCATCAAATGCATCTCCAGCATCATGAAGACTCAATCGTAAACCTGTCTGCATAGGAGTGGCAATAGGCTTACAGTCTTCAAGGCCAAAATGCTGCAATAATGTGTCAATATATTTCGTTTGACACACAGCCATTCCACCATCTACTTGCATAAACTAAATGTCCAAATAGTGATGCAAATGCCCCAAATCAGACATCTCAAATGAGGCATGTTTTTTATTCAATTCGGTGAAGATTTTGATGAAGATTAAAGTCCAAAAGAAATCAACCCAAAAATCTCGGTTTTGGCTTGTTTTTCAGCTCAAATCAGTTTTCGTTTGCTTAACAGCATATTTACATTTAATATCTTTTTTTTATGATGCTGTAATTGATCATTTCACTATTTTGCATCAATTTTGTGCTTGTAGGACTAAATTTTAGATTTTTACCTTTATTTATTAGCTTTTATACTATTTGAGCTTGAATATATACAAGGCTTGAGGAACTTGTTATTATAGCTACCTACTTTGCGGTACATACTCTTAAATAGCAAATCCTTCTCATCTCCATATCCCATGAAGATAACTTTTATGGACATAACATTCAGTTTACTCCTGCACTCAAGTCTTACATACACAAATGCATCGCAACTAAAGATATGTAAGTGATCATGTGAAGCAAGTTTGTTAAACCAAACCTCTTCAAGGATACCATCCTTCAAGGTTGTGTGAAGGGATCCATTGCATACATGTGCTCAAGCATTGTTTCCTTGTAGAATAGGGCACGCTCATACACTTTCAAATTATCAATTTGCACAAAGTAGACTTTAACCTAGTTGAGGTTGAAGGTAGTAAGCGGATGGGATGGGATGGGATGGGATGGATGGGTGTCATGTCGAATAGCGGACATACCATACCACGTTAACTTCCCCGGAGATCCCCGATACAATCTAACTCACCAAGTTCCACAAATCATACATCCATCACTCCACGATCACTACCTCCCTCTTTTTTCTTTTTTCTAATGAAAATACATGAAAAATGCAAGTGATACAATGATGAAATAAAGATGAATAATCCTTTGACTCTTACGAAAATAAAAGAGAAGATAAATTACAACTTCTGGGAAGTGAAAAAGATTGTGCTACCAAAACAATGTGCTCCATGCTATGTATCTCCTCCTTTCTCCTAGTGGGTCATGTTTTCTACATTCTCTACAAGGTGTCTGAGTGAGAGGTCCTCATACTTTCCTTGATTCTCTTCTTAAGCCTGTTGAGGATTTCTACTTTGTGTTCATTTACTTATATCATGAGAGTTTTTGAAATACTCTGAATGGTCTTCTCCCATGCTTTGAAGATTCTATCCCTCCTTTTGTATCGCTCTTCTAAGCCCTATTTTCACTATTTTTCAATCTGCAATGCATATCATTATTGTTGTTGGTTGATTGACACAGGTCATGATGAGACAATAAGTGAATGCTTTACAAAAAAAACTAATCAGAAAAGCATCTTCAAAAGTTTGTATGAAGTGGAATGAAAAAAATATAAGCCATTCATAATAAGATCACAAGCAATCTAGAATGGGTTCCATGGATAGATCCAAAAAAAAATCAAGACTAGTTTGAAATCATATGACCTTGATCTCTACCATCTACAAGTTCTCAAAGGCTAGAAGACATACTTCTATCATATTGAGTATTTTGTATGTCCATTGTCATCATACACGAAATGTTTGGTATGTGTTTCATCTTATATGCATATCTTATGACCTTAAGCATGTAACTGTGGGATATTTGTTCTTTGGTGGGCCCAAGCAATGGTTCTTTGGTGGCACCGAGAGTAGTGGATAGTTCAACTAATTCTTACATATTCATTATTCTCTTACGGATTCTAATAATTCTTACGGAAGGCAATAACCGATCAAAATGTTATCCGTAATTCATGTTATTAAGCGCCTCCTTCCAAGAGGCACTATATACATCATATGCTAAGTGGCTAAAGCCTAAGATCTTCCAAGTTTTAAAGCAAGTTGTGCCCAAGGTCTTTGCAAACTCTTTGTGTGAGATCTTGATGTTCATCCAAATTTTAAAGCAAGTTGTGCCCAAGGTCTTTGCAAACTCTATCTTGATGTTCATGTTCCTTCATGAGTATGAATGGAGCTTGGGTAGGATATAGGAGATGCACAGCTTTGCTTAGTGCTAAGACTTCCTTTAGGCTACTTGTGAGAATTTCCTTCCCAAATTCGATAAACCTCTTATGCATTTCTCCTTGCTCCAGGTTTGTAGATTTTCAAATGAGGGTTCTTCTCTAAGTTCCAATTCTATAGGGAACAAGAGCTCTTCACTGCTTCTATATTTGATACTATTGGTGAGGATTTCTCAAACTATCGAGATTGTAATGGAGGTGATCTAAGAGCTTCTTCTGCAAGGATGAGAGAGGGTTGTACCTTTGTGTATTCCATAGATCATAGGCAACCATTACTTCCTGAAATAATTGGCGAAGCTCTTGTTCTTTGCCTTGAAAATCTTTGTGTTGTAGTTGCAACTACTCGTATTGTGTGTGAGTGGTGAAAACTCTCGATGTTGATTCATGGCTTGTCTTTGGCTGCATGTCCACAAATGATAGTATCTGTCTATTGAGAAACTACTCCAACATATTTCTTGATCATGTCTACTCCATGCAGCTTCATTTGTTTTCATCTAGAGCTTATTTTTCAATTTTCCGAGTCACGGATAAGAGCTCAAAAAAGCTTTCCCACTCCGAAGGTAGAATCTATCTATCCGCTTCATCTTCCGAATAAGACTTACACGTGACCTTCCAACATGAAGCTAGTGATCAACCACATAGTTGCACAAAACAATATTTCAACTGCTCCAAAATGCTATAACCGAGACCATCGTTTCTAGAAACGAGAATAGCAATCAACCTTAAAAAAAAAAACAAATTAAAATAAAAAACATAAATATATAAAAATAG
Organism: Ceratopteris richardii; assembly: GCA_020310875.1. Taxonomy (NCBI): domain Eukaryota; kingdom Viridiplantae; phylum Streptophyta; class Polypodiopsida; order Polypodiales; family Pteridaceae; genus Ceratopteris; species Ceratopteris richardii. The sequence continues at coordinate 130,923,209 of CM035433.1, forward strand.
AAATTAAATTAAAAGAAAATAAATAAAAAATAATAATTCCATAAATAAATAAAATTATATATATATATATATATATATATATATATATATATATATATATATATATATATATATATATATATATATATATATATAAGCAAATTAAACAAAAACAAAACGAAACAAAAAGTGCATCGTCACCTTCTATGTCTGTCCTAAACAAGAAGAATCAGAACTAAACTTCATCATGCATAGCTAGGACAAATAGCTATGACATCCCTACTCGCGTCATCACTGCCCTAGAGTAGGTGCAGACTTTAATAAAGAGTCTTTCTAAATCAAGATCTCTAACAAAGTCAACGAACTGAGTTTCTATCACTTCCGAAAGTGAAGGGCAAACTCAGCCATGAAAAGTCTTGCACAAAGAACAAACAAATAATAAGAAGAAAAGAATTAGAATTATAAAAATTAAAATTAAAATTAATAAAAATATAGATAAATAAATATATGAATAATAAATAAATAAAAATAAATAAAAATAAATTTTTAAAAATATATTAAAAATAATAATAAAAAATATAAAGAAATAGCTAAAATAATAATAAAAGCAATAATAATAATAAACATAAAAAAACATGTCTAACCTATAGCATGAACTAAGGAACCTATGGGGAGAGGAAATAGAAACATTAATATTACGATGCGGAACCCAAATTTTTTTATGTCGAGAAGATTGGATGGTTGAGGAAAGTTTTGGGTATCTACGCCATAACATAGGAGTTTCCTTATTGATAGATCTACTCTTACGAAGGCTAGATTTTCATTCTAAATTGAAGCCTTTAGGAAAGAAGGTATGTAAAGTTCGCATCCAAAATAACTCCCTAGGCAAAGCTGCTTTGTAAAACTCTTTAGAGTTTCTAAAATCACCTTCTATGTGTTCAATAGGAAAACAACGAAACAATTCAAAACCGTATTTTCCTATGGATGCATAAAGAGGTTTTACTTTTTCAATTAAAATTCTTTTGGAATGAATTTTCCTAGCTTCTCTAACATGCTCTTGAAAACGAATAAATGCAGTCATAAAAGTTTGACCAACATATAAAAATGAACTATCGTAAATATTATAGATCACATAAATGACTTGTGAACAATGAATTGGACTTAATGGATTATTTTCAATCAAATGTTTTTTTCTTAAACGCCTTAAACGAAGAAGAGCAACTCACGTATTAGTTTCAGCAATGATCAATGGCAATTTGCAAAAAAAATAAAATGCAAATTAGACTTAACTTCAACTTCATAAGACATGTCACAATGAAACTTGAATAATGAGCTTGAAAAGTTAAAACTACTAGGTAGCATCTCGAGAGTCAACAATTCCATATATATATTACCAAGAACAAGTCATCATCCATGTGAGACCACAATACATCGCATGTATACGAAATGATAAATCATAGTCTAACGATCACACGTGACTACAAAAATATATTATCGAGTGCCAAGAAGATACAATGATGAAAATAACAATAAATCTAATTCAAGTTTCTGTGCACAAGTGAGAACGAACTCCAATTCAAGCTCACATGCAAAAGAAGAAGCATCGTAAGTCAAATCGATGATCAAAAATAAAATCAAAATTTTATAATATTCCAATAAATAATTCAATTGAAAAACCCATTATGCCTGTGAAAAGTCTGGAAGGGCGAATGCGATAGTTAGGTGCAATAGTTAAGTGACCATACAAATAATGTTACCGCCACTATAAGAATTGCATGGTCACCTCTCCACGAAGTGAGGTACTACAGCCCATAAATAATTCAATTGAAAAAACCATTATGCCTGTGAAAAGACTCGAAGGGCGATTACTGCGATAGTTAGGTGCGATAGTTAAGTGAGCATACAAATAATGTTGCCACCACTGTAAGAATTGCATGGTCACCTCTCCAGGAAGTGAGGTACTACAGCCTTCCGTATATATATGCTTCATATATTGATCCTTCATAAGACGAAGGGAACCCTTTGACCATAATGCAAGTCCATTGAAAAAAGGATATAGTAAGGTTGAAAATCCGTGAATGGGCTGAGATCCAATTGTGAATCACTCAATCGAAGTGCATCCTCCCTCTTGAAAGAAATTGTAAAAAAAATTATACATTAAATCAATGATTATTGAGCAATGGCATTATAAAAAATCAATTGTTGTGGGATTCTTTAGATGAAACGAGCTTGAGTGTTTGTAGGAGAAGAACGAAGAAGAATAAGAAAGACAAATTGCATCGGAAGCCTCTGTGTCTTGATTAGCATAAAAGATTACAACAACTTTGTCTAGAATAAGACAAAATGTTGTTTGTGTGTAGCAACTTGCAAGCTAGCCAAAGAAGTACACACACAAGTACACAGAATATCACTACTACTTCTGCAGTCAACCTTTGCACCGGTCCTTCATCTTGTCAAGTAGCTTGCTCTTGTACAATCCTTGCACTTCAAGCTTCCAATAAGGTTGAAGGCTTGGTCACTTCTACTGTCGACCTGCTGATACTTTGTCACACTTTAGTTGCTCTCTACACACTCTCTTTGCATACTTTGTCACCTTCTTTGTACACTTAGCCTCTTTGCACATTGTCCAAGTGTGTGTGTGTGTGTGTGTGTGTCTTGCTCTCTCTTGCTCTCTAATTGTAGTGTATACTCTTCCTCTCCTCGTCTATCTCCAAGAATGCTCTTTTATGGTATGTCGATTCCTCTTACGTACGTCACTTCACTTCTCAACTACTTGTCTATCTTGATGCTTACTTTATTGTCCCAAGAACCTTCTCATGTAAAGACCAACTGCTCCCTATTTTGTCATGTAGTGACTTTATGGAAAACAATAATTTAAATGAAGGGCAACACATAAGCTCTTGTGTATCTTTTCCACTTTTGACCTTAGTTTCTCCAAAACATGTGCATAAGAAAGGATTCACTTGGACCTTCCATAACACTTTTTTGGTAATGACCTTTTTGCAACCTGTATTTAACTTTTTTTGCAAGACCATTGTGAACAAACTATTTGTGCACTACTTGTACACCCATGTCCTTGACCACTTGTGCAACCTTGTGCACCACTTTGCCAAGTCACCACTTTGACCGCCTCAACATCAATGAACATACATAAAAGGAATCAACGTCGTGGATGTAGCAATCGCCTCATGCATGCATTTGTACATATGATACACTAAACCAAGAGTCCCTCTTGCTTTAGTATAAATAAGATTATACAAACGTATTTAAAAATAGGCAATAGTCTGAATCTCAGTCCAAAAGTCCTCATCTAGAACTTTGAATTGCACATGCCATGTAATATCAGTGTTCACTGTGGACGTGGTCAACCAACGACGACCCACAACTGACATACACAAAGAATTCATAACCATGTGGAGAATGTGGAACACTAAGTTACGTAGATGTATGCAAAGTGTATGTCTACCAATCGAACCATGTCATGTGCACTATACAATCGCAAAATAGCTAGCACCTAATGGTTTTTCCTAGTGAATGTGACTATACATTTTGCATCTGTGACTAAAGATGCAAGCCATGGTAATATTGCAAGATCTTCAAAGAGAATATCTATGCAATGTGTGACACATGGAGTTCACACAATATTAGGGATTCCCTCCCAACTAATTCTCCCATGTTCTTGCAATTGAAAGCATTGTCCGTTATAACTTCTATAGCATTCTCTACACTAATCTCAAAAATAAAGGTTTTTATATATTGAAAGATAAACTCCCCAATGATGTGTACCTCCACATGACTCGCATCAATAGCTCGTAAGAAATAGGTTCCTAAGCAACTAGAGTCCAAAATGTTAATGATATGGCGTATGCACTCCATCCATCTCAGATAAATGGAGAAACCATAGGTCTTCCATCCCACTCTAATGGACTCTAGTTGCAACTCTCTACACTCTTTTCTTCATCTAACATAGGTCCACAGAGTCTATTGTACTCCGCTTCATGCCAATCATCACATAGGCCAATCTGAGCAATGCCTCTAACCATTCTCTTTCAAGCTTTTGTCCTCACTACATTAAATGACAGGTTGCATTGAAGAATGCAACATTCTATTTCAATCTCAACCACTTTCATACGATGATTCTGCAACACGGAAGACATTAATGAAGAGCTCATGGTGGCTCACCTCTCGCTCTCTCTGAAGGAGGAGGAATAGAAGTATCTTCCTCATCACGTTGCGATGCAAGTCGTCCCTTCATGGTAGAGGTGTCTTGACTAACATAGATATCAACATCGTCCATCATGTCAACATAGGCTACCGCCATCTCACAACGACGAGCTTACTTCCAGATCCGGAATGCATTGGAGCCAGTGGCCAATGAATTGCTTACTACATGCGCATCCCATACACAAGATAAAGCACAACGCATGATGATGAATAATGGATAGTAGTAGGTAGATACGAGAACTAATGGATTATGGAAGTGAACACAAAGTTGGATATGAATAATGGAAGGGTGCTCAATAAACCAAAGTTATGGATTCATATAATGACGGGTTCCTCAATGAACTTCAAAGGCAATGAACTTGGGCTCAAGTGTCACTCGTCACTCAATTTCGAATTGTATCTATCTCAAATTCGAATTGACTCAAATTTGACTTGAGATTAAGACACTGAGAAGAACTTCCAATCTTTCTCGGCTTTGGGTGTGCATTCATGGGCTTGAGGAAGATCTTGTGAGTACTTTGTTTTGAATAAACATGCATGTAATCTCGATTCTCCACAAAATGGTAATGCATATCAGTCTTCATTAGCTCATGACAAGAGTTTTCAATTTTAAGGTTTTCTGAGAATTAGGGTTTAAACCAGCTTTTCGCTGGTTCCATTTCACATTTATCTACAACAGCCAAGTCAAGATCACGCACAAATTTTGACCATGATAGACCATATGGCATAGATTGAAAAAAAAAAGGGTTCCACTAAATAAATGTTTTGCTCAAAATGGCAGAAATTTTTTGAAGCTGGTTTTTGCAGCTTCACTTACATAAAGTCACATTTTCTAACAAAAAGCATCAACAAAGTTAGACCATAGTTGACCGCTCTAGAGCTGTTCCTGAAAAAAATCCCTCACAGATATAGATTTTCTTTTCACAACTTTGGTGCAAGCATATAAACAATGCGGGAAGCCCCTTCACATGATTAGTTGCCCTCGAGTTGAATCAACTTTGGGAGTTCGATTTCAGCCTCTTTATTCAGGAGGCACTTACTCCAACATGGAAAGGAGATAAATAAGTGTTTCATCCTCCCTCTCAGTCTTCCAACCCTTGTTTTCAGCCTTCTTTCGTGAGTTGTTTGAACACTCTTTTTCAGCCACGATGGAAGTAATTATCGCAGCATTTACCCCCTACTTTTAAAGGAGATTTATATTCAACTTCAGCTCTATTTTTGAGGGTTTTCTGTTTCTGTTTCAGGCCTATTTTTGGGCATATCCTCTCTGCATATATTCAGCCTTTTGTAAATTACATCCAGCTCATACAAACTGAGCCTTTATACATGAACATTGACTTTCCTAACCATTTTGAGAAGCATATTTTACAATGCATAGTCTTATCTCTTGTATATTCAAACATCTCACATGAACAAAATCCAACGTACTTTCCATGGAGTTCTTGCTGTTTATAAGTTCAATTTAAACATATTCTCCCTCTATTTCCCCTGGAAATTACGAGATATAAAGCTCATACCTTGAGATTGCATTTATCATGTAGGGTACAAACTTTGACTAACTCCTTTCAAGACGTCCTCATCCAATATACTTCTCATTAAATTCTTGTTATTTGTTAATCTCATTAAATTCTTGTTATTTGTTAATTAAGTTCATCCAAAACTCCCACTATTTCTTACAGAAATTGCATGATATAAAGGTTATAACTTCATAGTTGTATTCA
>CM035433.1:132191632-132281632 GCA_020310875.1 Ceratopteris richardii
TAAATGTTGGAGAGCTCTTTGATCAGTTGCATGTAAAATCACGATCGAACCCTGATCCAATGTTTTTTTTTTTTCTTTTATCAAGCTTGACCATCGCATAACTGATGTACAAACAACCGTGTAAGCGACATGCAATTTGTGGATAATCGACACTGGACTGCATCGCCTAAGTGACACAAATTAGCATTGCATATGTGATGCTCACTTTTTAATCGCATATGCAACACTAATCTAGCAATACTCTCAAAAATGGTGCTAGAAGCGTCGAGAATGACATTAGAAATAACATTGGGAATAGCGTCGTGTATACGACTATGCATGCTTGACACCCGATCTGACGAAATTCATGATCATGTATTGACGAAAATGTGTCACGTTAACCACCACTTTGCCCCTGTATTGCTTGTAGTGTTCTTCTTTCTATAATTGTATCACTAAATCTTTGCAAAAGGACAAGTTTTGTGGTTTCTCAATGTTCACCTCTTTTTCAAGAGCATATATTCATATAAATGTGTATGTGTGCATCTATATGCTAGCATTTTAGTCATATGCTTTAGATAAAAATTTGAATAGACAAAAGGGAAGAATGCCATCAAATGTGTTGGTTTTGTGCATGTAGTCTCATGTAGCATGTTGCGTCTTGAGGCCAAAGAGATACCATTCTATCACCTTTAGACATTCATAGAGAAGGTCACAAACCCTCTGATGTTTGATGCCTAAGTTCATACCAAATTAGGCATTTCCCTAATAAGTGATGCATACATGCATCCAACAACGACAAATAGAAGTAACACTAAAATAAGCACGTTGTATTGTGCATATAAGCAGAATGAATTAACATTTCTCTGTCGTTGACAAAGCTATAGTGTATTGTGAAACAATATACGAATTTTGTAATATTAATACACCCCCATAGCAAGGTGACGGTCCTTGAGGAAATAGAGTCCCTACAGCTCAAGCCTGAACTGTCCATCTTCCGCCATAGCTAATTTTATACTGAATCTAGGGATGTCTTTTAGTTTGTGTTGACATTGCTCAAATTCAAGCCTAGATCCAATTCCTCAGAAGGCACCAATTATACTATACTGGTTATGTTTGATCAACATATCCTGTAATTCCAAGTGCTTCAAGATTCACAAAAAAATGGTTGCATTATGTGCTTTGGTGCACATGAGGAATGAGTTGGATAGATTGATCATGAGGAAACGATATGTGAGCTTTCTAAATATGAAGTGCTTTTTATTATAGATGGTAGCTAGGAAAACACATTACAGTGAATAGCTGAACATGTGTGAAATAAGGAAATTGTGCAATAAGGAATAAAGTATTCATCTCTATGCTTCTTTCAACATACTCCTACAAAAAAAGGAGTCATCTCTATGCTTGCTTCAGCCTATGATTATGCAATTTGGTCAGCTTTTGCTACGAATATCCATGTTCATTTGATATGGAATCCCATGAACAGGAAGCCTCAATCTCCTCACAATCTTTCATTATAAAAAACGCTGGAATATATGATGTTATACTAGTTCTTTACACAATTTGATACATAGGAATATTTATCACCTCTGTATCGCTGTACTTAGGTGACCCATTTACCCCTGGATCTCCACACAGCATCTTGTCCCTTAAGGTCAAAGAGACACCATTGAAAGCTTACCTTCAGACATGCATAGAGAAGGGCTCCACCCCCATGATGCTTGACGCTCAAATGCATACCTAATTCTGCTTTGGAATATGCACTTTGCATTGGTGGGTATAAAAAGTACTAAAATATGGACTCTGCAAATTTGTGGGTATAAGAAGAATAAAGAAAGCTTTCCTTGTCGTTGACAAAGCTGTAGGCTCTTGAGATATAATGTACGCATTTGTTAGTATTATTATATGTAGGATGCTCCTTGGTAAATGAAAGTGTGTGCATGTCTATGTTTTCGGAATATGATGTGCCTATACCTTTTGAGGAATATCTGAAAAAGAAACGAGAAGGATTTATCTTTTTTCAAACATTTCAAAGGGTTGTATAACCAATTTTGCAAAAACATGTCAAGCATGCGAACAACACAAGGAAGAAGAAGAAGCTTGGAACACAGCACAACACAAAATGTATTACCAAGTAAATGTACAAAGATAAGCGATCCATTAGGGTTAAAGGTGTATTGCATGATTCATTCTGTAGCTTCCATTGGCCACCATTAATTATTAATTAGAGAAACAACTTCAAATCATACACAGCTGAGTTCCTTCTCCCTGCTTAAGGATCCACAAATTCACTTTTGCAAAAGGTTTTCTTTCCTCAGGTTCTGAGATATGGAAGGCAAGCAGAAGTTGAGCAACTGGAGCTGAAGACCAGAAATTACCCTTGAAATTTGGGACAAAAATTGGAATACTTTGAAGTTTTCCTTGCAGAAACATGTAGCACTCCTGATGTGGTTTTGTGGGCCAAAATCACCTCCGTAATAGTAGCAGTAAAGGACTTGTCCGATCGCTTTCACGTCCCGACCCCCGAGTCCCACTCCAGTCTCCAGGTATCATGTATGTATGGCATGATGATGACGTATGCGTTCAACCTCCTGTGTGGAAGGGGTGATTGCACTGATTGGGACATATTCATGCAATAGCATGGACAACAAAGCCTGGTTGACCCGATCATCGATGTCTCCTGCATTTCCCTAGTTCATGGTTATGAAAGAACCTACCTCGTAAAACAAACTTCTTCGTTCGCTGATTGTAGAATGTAACGATGCACGCCTACGATCTAGAATCTAGTTGAGTACAGCATTGATCAGAACTTTGCTCCAGATTGCGTAGCTTCTGTATCCTGTACTTGTGGATATGACTGCATCGCCTTCTGACACCTTTCGTTTTCCAGACCATTCTTAGATGGATTTCATGGAGTTTATTCCGATGGAAAGTTGTAGAGAGAATGTAATATGAAGATGAGAAATTTAGGAGGTTCTGCAGTTTGATTTATTCGAAAATGGTTTTCTGAACAACCAAGGCATGATGGACATGCGACGTCGCAGAGCAGCCCTTTTCGTCGTCTTAATTCTTCCCTGCTTAAAGAGTCTTGCAGAGGATGATACAGATTGTCTGAAAGCATTTAGGGAGTCCGTCACAGACTCTAGCAATTATCTGGCCAGTTGGAACTTCTCTCACCGATCAAGCAACTATCTGTGCAACTTTGTAGGCGTCACTTGCTGGAACACACAGGAAAATAAAGTGCTGGCATTGAAGCTTCCACGTGCAGGGCTCTCTGGGCGTTTCCCTTCTGGGCTTAATAAGTGTTCCTCCATGCAAACACTTGATCTCTCACAGAATGAATTGGGTGGGACTATTCCAGATGACATTTGTAGCCAACTGCCCTACGCCACAATTCTGGATTTATCAGACAATCACTTCACTGGTTCCATCCCTAGCAATCTGCAAGATTGCATGTACCTCAATGTCTTGCATTTACAGCACAATCAACTGTCTGGCTTTTTACCGAGTGGGATCGGCAATCTTCCTCGATTAAGAGAGGTAGATGTATCTGATAACATGCTTAGTGGTTCTATCCCATCGACTTACTCTAATATTGCTGTGGCATTATTCAAAAATAACTCTGAGCTTTGTGGTCATCCTCTCAGTAAATCATGCTCTTCAGGCCCCAACGTGGGCGTAATTGTAGGCGCTTCAGTTGCTGTGGGTGCCATTTTAGCTTGCGCTTCTGCATTTGGCATTTGGTGGTTAATGTTGCATGCCAAGAAGAGAGACAAAACTCTTCTCAATGATGAGTACATGTGGGTAAAGCGTATTCGGCCACATAGATCTGCATATGTGTCCCTCTTTGAAAAACCTATTAGAAGGCTTAAATTAGGAGATCTTATGGCTGCCACAGCTGATTTCAACAGAGAAAACATCATCGGATCTGGTAGAACTGGGACAATCTATAAAGCCTTTCTGTCAGATGGGTCAATGTTGGCAGTCAAAAGATTATCCCAAACATCGCTTACAGATAAGCAATTTGCAACAGAGATAAACACATTGGGTAAATTGAGGCATAGTAACATAGTACCATTACTCGGCTATTGCTGTGCAGGCTCAGAAAAATTCCTGGTCTACAAACACATGGTGAATGGAAGCCTTGGAGATTGTCTTCACGAAATGCCAGAGAAAAACAAACCGAACTGGCCCACACGACTTAAAATAGGAGTTGGAGCGGCTCGGGGGTTTGCATGGCTGCATCACAGCTGCAATCCACGAATAATTCATTCAAATATCAGTGGCAACAGCATCCTATTAGATGAAGATTATGATCCTAGGATCACAGATGCCGGACTTGCTCAACTCTTGGAGTCTGCAGATGCTAACCTTAGCAGCTTTGCAAATGCGGAATTCCACAACAATGGCTATGTTCCTCCTGAACTCAGCAGATCCGTAGTTTCTACTGTGAAAGGAGATGTTTATAGCTTTGGAGTAGTTTTGCTAGAGCTTGTCACTGGTCAGAGAGCGAGTGATGTGTGTGCCGGAAGTGAATTCAAAGGGAATTTAGCGGAATGGGTTGCTTTCCTTTCGAAGTATGATCGTTTGGATGAGGCCGTAGACATGTCACTGAAGGGGAGAGGTAATGACGATGAGTTGGATCAGTTCCTCAAGATTGCATCCAGTTGCGTCCTTTCTGCCACAAAAGACCGGCCAACCATGTATGAGGTTTATCGGTCGCTAAGAGCCATAGAGCAGAAGCTTAGTCTGACTGACAATAATGAATTGCCTCATATGTCAAATATGAGAGCAACGATTTCAGGAGACGAGTTCTTTTTCTGAAAGTGTTCAGAGAGAAATGGGTACGTATTTCTGCATTTGATCAAGAACACCAAAATTGCTTTTGTTTGTTGTAGAAATTGTGTAATGTCAGACTAATTTGGGTCTAATCGATCATGTCAAATATGAGAACAGCGACTTCTAGAGACGACTTTCTTTCCTGAAAGTGTTCACAAGGATAGGGGTATGTATTTCTGCATTTGAATAAAAAACAACAATATAACTCTGGTTTGATGCTAAATCCTGTAATGTCGGTTACACTGAAGTGATTCGATCTGTGAACGTAGGGTTCATCATGGAGAACTGTGGGGAGACTCTGATCTATTTTCTTGCTTCTTCAAAGCAATCGACATAACCAAAAGTTAAACAGTGCATCAGTACTAGAATATATCAACAGGGTCAGTTTTACAATATCAAGCCAGTTGTATTAAATTATATACCGCGAACCTTGACATGCTGACTGACTCGATATTCATGCGTCATACTTACCTTGTTATGGGCAATGTTGTGACTTGTCAGAAATACAATTGTCTGCTTTGCCTTCGATTGTATAGAAGACTTTTAATTCTTCACATTAACAGTCCTCTTGATTTTTGATCTGTTGTGAAACAGCATTTCTCTTTAAAGTTCTGGATCGTAAACCACACCTTCCACAAAAAGACAAAAGGGACATCCAATCCTCTTCTGTTCCTTTCCACAGTATTCTTACAAACCCATTAAACGTTCTTGCTGGAAGTTGATTGTTCGTATGACGAATTGATGTAGTTTCATTCCTAAAAAGGAAAGAATGTATCTAACTTTGCTGGTAGCAATCTTTATCTCGTTGTTGCCCATTAGCATTTTGAAGTGTTTGGTAAGGAGTAGATGCAGGTGAAGGTTCACCAATCGGCAGATGCTTGCCCTTCGGACATAGTGACACACGGTATCCCTTTTATGAGTAGCGTATAAAAAACATGTCAATTTTATGGTGCGGGAAGCGGTAATCCCTGAACTTTTTATTAGGCTTCCCTTTTCTGTTCTTCATTCTTTAATGTAGTAACGTAATCGTATGCTGAACTTTTTTAAAGCAATAGCTTGTAAACGATGAGATTTATGGGAAGAAAACCCTTATGGCTTTTTGATTGCTGTAAATTCTTTATTCTCTAAAACGTTGATCAAGCGAAACATCGGCTTAATACACAAGGCATATCATTCATCTGAGTAGCTTGAAAAGACTGTTTATGACAACACTAGCCTACGGGACAAGGGGAAACTCTCTAGCAAGTCGTGAATGACAGGGAATTAGCAACGTCTCTAGACCTTTTCATATAATTGGAGCTACTGTCTGCCTTAGATATTGTTTGCTGAGTTTCCGCATGATAGTGGGAACAAATGGTTTCGAAGATTGCTACATTACAGTTGAATTGCAATTCTAATCTCCGAAATCAGAGCTTTCTTTTGAACAGCAGGTCAATATAGTTGAGATATTCTATTATTTAACATTATATTTAATTGCAAATATCTAGTTGTTTTATCCATGTTTTTCCGATCGATCAGATTCCCTTTAAAACATTCTTTAAAGTTTGAAAAGTTCCCTTTTGAATCATATTATTAGCTCTTGTCTGTAGGAGACAACTCTCGAACTCTGTGTAATTCCAATAAATGTTTTCGTTTGCAGACATGTATGTGTTATTAGAAATTCGTGATGGCTGGAATATGATATTGTCCTGAAACAGACATGGGCCTCAAAGGGCGTAATCTCTGGGTTGATGCAAGATAGCGCAGTCTAATCTAATACGAGATACAGCTGATCAACTTAGTTGGAAGGATGCGCGTCACTAATCATTTTGGGAAGTTATGTTATTAATTCGAGATGGCTGGAATCACATTGTCTTGAAAGAGATATGGCCTTCAAAGGACATAATCATTGGTTTGATGCAAGACAGTGCAGTCTCATCTAATACGAGATTAAGCTGAATCTCGTCACCGAGGAGGTGTCGACAATGTAATGCATCCATATAATTTTCAAGCAATGCTCTTGACGTGTAGCTTTATGGGAAGAGAAACGTATTAGAATCAGCATAAAGGAAACTAGACTACATGGTATACTTTTCAAGGGCCGTATAATTCAATATGCAGGAACTGATTTTTGGTGCTTTGAAGAGAACTAATAATACCAGTGAAGCGTTAGTATAAGACCCACAGAGCATTTTACTCATGGACAAAAACTGCACCTTCGAAGCTTGCTTTACACTTGAACAGGAAAACCGAGATTATAAAAGCTCATAATACACATTCGTTGATTCCGAAAAAAGAAACAAACAAAAGAAGCTATGAGAGTCTCGATATTTGGTTTTTCTCCATGTTGTTGTGTGGTATCCATGCAACATCCTTCTTAAAGCTAACCTGGTTGCAATGTATCATATTCGCCTATCTTATAACTATTCTTCATTTTCTTTTTCTGAGCATCATTGGATATAATTTATTGCAAGAGAACGAGGATTACGACCACCACCACGTGCTAGAGAGATGACTTTCCTCCCAACCATATGCCTCTATACATAGCTCTCTCCAAGGGACTGCCTTCTTGGGCAGTTGGATAGAGGTTTTTCTCCCATGTAACAACATATTATACATGACATGCTCATCTATGGTGGTATGTAGTACTTAGGGATTCACGTATAACTTTCACCTTACGCATTCTCATATGAATGATCATTGCTCATCATCTATCTATAGAGATCTCTTCTAGCCATCGCCTTTCTTGGTCTGTCGATCTCCTTCTTCTCTCTTGTGTATTTCTATTCGTGCTTCTTCACTCTCTCAAACACTCAACACTCTTACTGCTCCTCTACTACATAATCCAATATGTGGCTATACTTGATCGTTCTACCTATAGATCTTCAATCCATCTCTAGACTCATAGAATTTGTATGAATATCACAATTGATTGGGGGATTTCTCTAGGACAGGGTTTGTGGACATGAAGATATTGATCATGAAGATATTGATCATGAAAATATCATACCCGTCCATCACAAAATTGATCTTCCACTATTTTGTTGATGCATACATTCATAATGGCTATTATTTGAGTCCATGAACGTGTCTCAAAATCTTCATCGTTAAACACTTGTTTAACATACGTGAGATCTTATGGATCTCATAGGTTCTTGTTAAGGACACCCATTTCATTATTATTTGCACAGTCAACTTGTTTTGCAATATCTCCACATAATTGGAGATGTGGATATTCATTCATACAATCAAAATCACTAGTGTTGGCACTATAAATGGAAGTTGGATCATCCTCATCATTCTCATTATCGTTGTGATTCCATTGCAAAGGAGGGATATCTTCGTTAGAAAATTGATGGAGGTTGGCTTTCATGGTTACTCCAATGTCTTCAATTGTCTTAGGATCCTAGTCTTGCACTATCTTCAACTGACTTAGGAATAGGCACCCCAAGTGTAGTTATCACTTCAGTGACGTCTCTGGCCATCCTTTCCAAAGGACATGGTTGGAGGAATCTATACTTGGAACAAGAGTTTCAATTGCTTGTTTTAATGGTTTTGGGTCTCTAATCATCTTTTATTCTCTCTCAAGTAATAAAATCATTTCAAATGTATTTCACAAATCAAAGTGATGTCTCTTGCACAAGGTGTATAGAGACATCGATGGTTTTTTATTGCCTCTTGAATCCCCCATTTGAATAACTAGCATGGGTAAGCAATGTCGGATAACTGTTGAAAGCATCTAAGTAGGAAGCCCACCCCAGGATGAGTGCTCTCCTACTCGTACTTACTCGGTAGGCTTTGGACGTGGAGGAAAAAGCTGAGGCAACAAAACCCCACGAAACGCAACAAAAGTCTCCGATTCGAGAACCTCCAAATGGGAAGTTGTCTTTGCAAATCGATGTCTTTATACATTATATACTTTAGTTCACTTGTTATTTCCCCCAGCTTCGGTGTTTCTTGTTTTTCCACCTTTGTATAGACTTTTTGGATAATTATTAATGCTAGATTCTAAGTATTAGAGGGATGTTCTTTCTTCTCCTACCCTCCAAGGTTACTCACCCACACACTCATAAGATACATGTGTTTCTTTTACCTATCCTAATGGTTCCAACAATCTCAGGTGGTCCTTGATGCCTATGCTAGAAGTCAACCTCAAGCCCTCAACTTCTTCCCCTTAATTGAATAAGGAGAAATTTGCAACAACAAAAATCACAAAGTTAAAGAAGTTACTCTCAATAGCCTCACTATCTCACATGTATGTTGTGTCATCTTTTCATGATAGCAAGTCTAAGATGATGTTCACCTTTCCCAAGGCTTCTTTTTGTTTGACTTCCATGGAAAGTTCTCCCATATTTGCAAGTTCACAAAGGTTGTTGCTTTGCCTTTTCTATTGGAGAATTCCTCTCCTATGTGCAGCAGAAAGTGTAGAAGACCTTCTCCTATGGCTAAACCTTAAAATCAAAACTCTTATCAACTCAAAAATCCAATGAATCTCCATAACTCCTCCACTACTTTGAGCAGCCACTCTTCTCTTCTGGTTCAGTTTTTCGATTTGATTCTCTTTTGGCCTCCACTACTTGTTGAAGTGAATTCTTCAATTTTTCATTTCTTTATTTTCCTTCTATTTGAATAAAATCCTTTTTGCAAAATATATACGACCTTGCTTCTTTATTTTTAACACTCCCCCTCAAGCTCACATGTGAGCTTGCACCTTCATCCATATCCTGCAAGTTGATTTTATCCTTGAACCTCTTTAGCTCAAAAGCATCTAAGGACTTTGTAAACATGTCTACAACCTATTCATTAGTTCTAATGAACTTTATATCCACATCCTTGCTCAAAACTTTTTCTTGAACATAATAATAATCACTTCTATGTGCTTGCTTTGTGCATGAAACATTGGATTGCTTGTCAAGTGAATGTTTGACATATTGTCACCATAAATTGGAATGATCTCTATTCGCACATCAAGATCAGCCAAGAGCTTCTTAACCCACATAGCTTCACAAGTTGCAAAGGCTAATCCTCTATATTCAGCTTCTGTAGATGATAGTGCAACAGTAGGTTGCTTCTTCGAGCTCCATGTGATAGGTTGGTTGCCTATCATGAATACATAACCTGAAGAGGATCTTTTGTCTTCCTTTGAACTAGCCCAATCAACATCATTAAAGCCTTCACCTGTAATTCTTCATCATATCTAGAAAACAAGGCATGATTGACTGTGTGCTTCACATATCTTAGCACTAGTTTGGCTTAATTTAAACGCTCACTTGTTGGATTTTGCATAAATTGAGAAAGAACTCCAACGATATAACACAAATCTAGTCTTGTGATCCTAGCATAGATCAATGAACCTGTAATACTCCTGTATATATTTACATCATGTAACTTCTCTCCATCATTTGACCATAGCTTCACATTTGTGTCCATACATTGAGTGAGTGGTTTGCATTCACTCATTCCAAAACTGAAAAGAACATCCAACAGGTACTTTCTTTGCATCAAGTAGATGCCATCTTTCCCATAGACTACCTCAATGCCTAAAAAATATTTTAGCTCAACAAGATCTAAAATTTTAAACTCCTTACCAATTTTTCTTTTTATATCTTGTATTCTTGCAACATTACTTCCTATTATGATGAGACCATCAACATATATGCATATGTATACATGCTTGCCTTCTTCTTTCTTCATGTAGAGAGAAGGATCGGCACTACTTGGACTATACCCACACCTTGTGAGGTACTCAACCAACCTTTGGTTCCAAACACATGGTGCTTGCTTCAACCCATAGAAAGCTTTCTTCAATCTGCAAACAAAATCTGGATGCTTTTTATCTTTGAATCCAATCGGTTGACTCATGTATACCTCTTCTTGAAGTTCACCATTGAGAAAAGAATTTTTTATGTCAAGTTGGTACAATGGCCATCTCCTTGCTACACTCACTATAATCAATGTTCTAATTATTCCCATCTTTGCAACCGAGCTGAAAGTCTCTTCATGGTTGATGCCATGAGTCTGCTTGAATCCTTTTGCTACTAGTCTAGCTTTATGCCTAGCTAGAGAACCATTAGCATTTCTTTTTATTTTAAACACTCATTTATTTGGAACAATATTCATACCTTGAGCCTTTGGAACTAGCTCCCATGTATGATTGTCCTTGAGAGCTTTTATCTCTTCTTGCATAGCTTGCTGCCATTCTATTTGTGTACATGCTTCTTCATATGCATCCGGTTCTTTGTCTTTCACCACCTGTGTCATATATGCAAAATGTTATACAATAAAACTATAATAGCTCAGCCTTTGAATTAGATACCTTGCTCTTGAAGAACTCCTAACATTTCCTTTTGAACATTGCTTCTTCAACCGATTCACCTTTACCTCTCGTGTAATCACGTCTTCATACTCTTCTTCACTTTCATTTGAATCACTATTTTGGGCAGCACTTTCAGCTTCAATTCTTTCATAACCCGACGTTGGTGGTGAGAAATGACTCCTTAGTCTTCCCTTCCATGTTGATCTTTCTCTAGGTGATGTAGAAGCCTTTGGACCTGACATTTGAGTGCTTTTTTGTTGAAATTCTTCTTGGACAACACCTCCATCATCTTCGTAATCTTCTTCAAGAATCTTCTCTTTCCCTTTGTCTCCAAAATATGGTCTTAGCTGCTCATCAAATACCACATATCGTGAGACTCGTAGCTCCTTTGTCACTGGATTCTAGCACCTGTATCCTTTTTGCTCAGATGAATATCCAATGGAAATACATTTTTCTACCTTTTGCTCCATCTTTGTCCTTAGTTCTTGAGGAATGTGAACATAACACACATCCAAAAACTTTGAGATGTGTAATGTCAGGTTTCTTACCGGAATAAACCTCTTTGAGAGTTAAATTATGCACTCCAGCTATTGTGCACTTGTTCACCAAATAAACAGCCGTACTGGCTGCTTTAGCCCAATAGTTTAGTGGAAGCTTCATCTCATTGAGCATGCATCTTACAACTTCTGTGATATGTCTATTTTTCCTTTGAGCAATTCCATTTTGTTGAGGTGTGTACCTACATGTAGATTGTCATTTGATGCCATCTTCATAAAGAAAATCTAATAATTCTTTGGAGAAATATTCTCCTCCTCCATTAGGCCTCAAGGTCTTTATGTACCGTCTTGTTTCCTTTTCTACCTATGCTTTAAATCTCTTGAACATAGGGAACACATTTGATTTTTGTTTTATGCAGAACATCCATACTTTTCTTGAATGATCATCAATGAAAGTGACAAAATATCTATTACCAGCCATCGATGGTTGTTGTAATGGTCCCCATACATCCATGTGTATCAAGTCGAGGACATTCCTTGTCACATAGTTGCTCTTCTTGAATGGTTGTCGAGTTTGCTTTTCTAGTTGGCATGCTTCACAAAACTCATGCACTCCAGCATCATTGAATCTTGGAAGACATCTTACCACTTCATGGTTGCTCATGTCCTTGAGCTTGGGAATGTTGATATGTCCAAACCTTTGTGCCATGAATTGATTCCAGCAATCCTATTGTTTCCAAACTGAATATACATCACCTTTCCATGTGATTGTTGGATGTCCAAAGTGAACATCCTTCCTTCTTTCCTTCCTTGAGCAATGACCTTAAATCCTTCTTTTGGATTCTTTATAAAACAGTCTTTTTCATTGAAGATAACATGATATCCTTTCTCTAACATTTGTCCTACTAGAATCAAACTCTTTGCAATATTAGGAACATGAAGAACATCACTCAATACCTTCTTGTCTCCAAGCTTGATTTCTCCAACATGCTCAATTGTGTGTTGAGTTTCATCACCGGTCTCCACACATTCTTTTCCACTTGGAGCTTATAGAATTGTGAATAAATCTCATTGGCATGTCATATGGTTGCTGCAACCTGAATCTATAAACCATTTTTGGTAATCACTTATCGGGCTGTTGTACTCATGCTTCATGGCAAGCATGGTTTGCTTGTCTCCTTCATTTGATGTACTCGCATAGTTATTTTGGCTCCTTTGGCTTCCTCCGTTTGGCCTTCCATTCTTTTTCCAACAATCATTTGCATAATGTCCTACTTTACCATAATGATAGCATGTTATACCTTTATGAGGATTGTATGAACCTCGACCTCTTCCATGTGTGTTGTCATTTGAGTTGCCCTTGTTTTCCTCTGAGTTGTGTTGGCTAGAATTTGTGTTGTTATAGCTTCTTCCTCTTCCTCTCGAGCCTCCTCTTGAGTTACTTCCTCTACCTTGACCTGCATATAACATTTGGCTATGGTTGCCCTTACCTTTGTTGCCTTATCCTTGTTGAGCAGCCTCTTCAGCCACAAGATTTGGTATAATCTTGTTGAATGTTGGTAGAGGATCTCTATAAAGAATGTTCATGATGAGGGGGGCTTCCACTTCTCTTCACTCCTTAAGCCATTGAGGGTTGTTTGGACGATGTCTTCCTCTTCTATCTTTCATCCAACTGATGCTATTTGATCTTGAAGCTCCTTGATCTTCAACATATACTCACTAATTCTTTGGTTTGAACTTTTCTTCATGTTGTTGAGCTCGTTCTTGAGTTGCATCTTCCAAGACCTTGTTGAGGTAGCATACACCTTCTCGAATGCTTTCAAAACTTCCTTAGCTGTCTCTAGGCTTTGAACATGATCAATCATAGCGTTAGAAATAACTTGTGAAATGAGGAACATCACCCTTCGATTCCTCTCTTCCCAATCTACAACTTATCTCCTTTGTGCTAGAGTGATGTTGGGATCTTGAAGGTTCACTGGTTGTGGATCATCTCTAGTAAATAGAATCCATAAACCTTTACCTTTAAGGTAATTTGTCATTCTATACCTCCAAGACTAAAAATTGTCTTTATCTAACTTCTCAACTTGTTGTCCTAAATCAACCATTGAGAACTTCCAAGTTTGAAGTTTACCTTAATATGTTGTGGCGCTCTGTCTTGACTTTATGAAGCTCCCTCTTGATTTCTAGCTTCTCCTTTGCTTTATTTCAGCTCCAATGCTTTGCATCTTCAAGCTCCAATAACCTGATACCAATTGTTGGAGAATTCCTCTCCTATGCACAACGAAAAGTGTAGAAGACCTTCTCCTATACCTGAACCTTAAAATGAAAACTGGTATCAGTTGAAAAATCCAACGAACTTTAGACTTTGGCCATTCAACCTAGACATTAATAGCTTTCAAATGAGCTATCAAACACTCAATTTAGAGTAGTTTTGGTTTGGCAAATCAGTGCCCCAAAACAGGCTACCTGTACACTCAAGCGGAAAACTAGACTTCCCTAAAAACTAAATAACTCACAGAGCATGGTGAATCTCACAAAATTGTTTTTAGATAAGAAGTTACACAAGATAAGCTTTCTAAAATCTAAAAATGGATACATACATTGAAAGATATGACTCTTGCAATCAGGCTACCCAAAAAATGGTATGCGACTGGACAAGTTTATGAGACTGAAAAAAATGAAATGATTGAAACCAAATGAACTATCTACAAGGGGACTTCAGCACCTTCTTCCTCTGTTCTTGAGTGTCCTCCCTTGCCTCTTTTATATCCAAATGACCACGAGCTCTCATGATGAGTTTGAGAGCTCTTCTCCATAACTCCTCCACTACTTTGAGCAGCCACTCTTCTCTTCTGGTTCAGTTTTTGGATTTGATTCTCTTTTGTTTGATTCTCTTTTGGCCTCTGCTTGTTGAAGTAAATGCTTCCATTTTTCATTTTTTATTTTCCTTCTATTTGAATAAAATCCTTTTTGCAAAATATATATGACCTTGCTTCTTTATTTTTAACATTTTCAAGATAAGAAGATAAATGTTTTTTAGAAGAAATTTAACCCCCATTTTATTATTGCCTATAAGCTCATAAATGATGCCTCTAAAGCTTTCTCATTACCTCCTTGATTACCTTAAGTCCCCCCCCCCCAAGGTTAGGGATCGAAGGTAAATGTAGAGAAATAATGAAAATGAAAGTAGAAAAAAAAACAACTAAAAAATGGCACAAAACCCTAACCCTAGAAATAAAATCTTGCTATTACAACCTATCTAACTACCTATGCCTAATGAAAAAAGGTTGAAAATGAAAGGAATGTTCTCCTAAACAGAAAACATCATTGAAACCTATCCTCTGGATTGAGGACTCATTATCTTGAACAAACATGGAATAAATGACAAGAAAAAGCTCTCAAACAATATTTTTAAAGGTGGTATTTTATATATAGATGGCCAAATTGAGGGATCATTTTGGAAACTTTGAGGCCCCCATTAGCCTATTGCACTCTTTAAGTGCATCCACCATGCTTGCATCAGTTCTTCACAACCATAACCATATTTTCTCCCTTTGAAATTTAAAAACTCTTTCAGTGGGTCTATATGTAATACAACATAGTTTTTGATGTTGGATTTGTACTCATAATTCATGCACAGTCGAAGGACCACACACTTGCAAGTGACAAGAAAAGAATCAAAGTATGTCGAAGCAACTATGAATGGAGGATAATTCTAATCATTTCTATATGATACAACTTTTCCTACTCAATGGGTCGACATGCCATGAACATGTATATGAAGTTGGTAGTCATAAATAGATATGGTGTAAGGGATACTTGGTGTAAGGGATACTTGGTGTAATGATAAACACTTTGACCCTGAGTTGAGAGGTCTAGGGTTTAGAACTTTGAATGTGGCATGATGTCAAGCCCTTGGAATTTAGGGGATATGGTGGGTTCACATGGTGTGTGTGTGTGTGTGTGTGTGTGTGTGTGTGTGTGTGTTTATTCATTTCAATATCAAGTGATAAATGTAATACAATAAGTGTATGATCTAAGGGTCCAGCCAGTTTAGATAGATCTGAAATCGGACACTGTTTGGTCACCTATATGTTTTAGTGGTTAAGTCTCAAGGGTGTGAAGAAGGAAGTCTATGATTCAATCCCCATGGGGTACATGGGGAGAGTATTTTGCCCAAAGAGATTTAGAGCCTTCTAGAGGCATCCACTTGAGTTAACTTGAGTTAACTGGTGTTGGTACATTTTGCAAGACTAAGTGCTTGACCAAATCCATGAGGACTACATTTCCCTATATCTCAACTCACATGAGGAAGTATGTGGGAAAACTTGCGTATGGTTTTCACATTATTACCATAGGTGAATGGTAAAGGCAAAAAGTAGGAGAATATCATGGTTATAGGAGAATCCAAGCCCTGAATTCTTTGTTGAGAGAACTAATTCAATCATCCCTAAAGTTTAGGAACACTTTTACGAGTGGGAAGATTCAAAATTCAAATCACTTACCTGTGTATATATACATTACTCTCTAGTCGCGGGGTAATGAGCTACAATGGAGAGCTATTGAGCTACAACTTTGGGCATATGTTGAGCTCTACTACTATAAGCATAGTCCTCTACATTTCTCATGTACCATGTGTGCATTATCACTTACTAATTGATACATTTCTTCATGATCATTTCTATGTATTGTTGTCTATCAACTTTCCATTATTTTAGTGATTTTGCAGAAGCATGTTCTCTACGTATACTCCATCATTTGATGCATTTTAACTTTTCATAAGTAGAGTGAAGTCATTAATTTGTGCCTACAAAGTTTCATCAACTTTCGTTTAGCCGATCTCAAGATATGTGTTCATAAAGTAACCTATATATGCAGTTCTACTTGCTCTTGAAATGTCGGGATGACCCCCTAAGGTTGTTAAACTTATTGCTCAGTGTGTAGTCCCTTTCAATTCATGAAATAACTTGTGTTAGTTATCTAAACACTTGAATTATATGTGGACAAAATCTCTCTGGTCAATTCGTATGAGGTTGTGAGCTCTGAGCAAAACTCTGAGTACCTATAATCCCAAAATAGAAAGTTTTCTCACAAGTCTAGTACAGGCAAGTTATTTGATTTGGCATAAACATTTGGGAATGATGTTCAAAAGCACATAGTGTTTATTAATACATATTTGAGAAGCTAAAGGTGTCTACTAAGGTTCCCTAAAGTCATATTAGCAGGTGTAGAGCAAGTTTTGTGCAATGCCAATCCATCTCTAGAGTGTATCCAACCATTTCCTCATAGTGGTAAAAGAGCAACAACAACATGGGGGATGGATTTCCAGCATCCACTGACAAATTAGATCGAGGCAATTACTCAGCAGAGTGGATTCAACACACGGCATGTGAGGTGATGTCCCATCAATGATCCAAGGCTCATGATTCTTTCAGAGTAGGCTTACCAAAGATTATATGGTTAGATGTTGAGGAGTGGGATATGATTCACGATGAGCAGTAGCAGACTCGTGATCGATATCCCTAGCAATGAGATGTGTGTTGGCCACACGTCTAGATACATTTAGACTGTCACATTTGGGTAGTGGTGGACAGGACACTATGCGTAACGAGTTTGTATTGAATTTTCTTGTGTTAAGCACGTCATATATGTTCATCCAACATTTTGCATATTTGTTGCAAGAGTTGGTAGTGAGTCATCCTTTGATGTGCACCAAAGAGGTTTATGGATATTGTCATGAATTGGTTGCACTGTTGGAGGACTTGGAGGGATGCAATGTGGTCATTTCATGGGAGCATCTACAATGAGGTGAGCTTATAAACTTGGTTGGGTGTTTCTAGTTTTTGTTTATAAATATCCTGTCGATTTGTCTCATTTCACGAATGTGCTTTGTTGCAGGACTATAGATATATATCTTTTGATCTCTATGGGCATGTGTATGACAGTGGTGTGTGAGATTTTGTATTTGGCTCATATATGGAAATGTTGTGCCAAAATTGTGTATTTGGTTCCTATATGGTAGTGTTTTGCCACATTTTGTATTTGTCTCATATCACAATTGACTCAAGCAATGGCACAAATTACTAACACTCTGAAAGCATTGAATGTGCCAGTTGATAATGAGTTTGCATTTTTAGGTAAACAATGAGATCTGCATTGGAACATGTACACATCTTTCGCACATCAAGGCTTTCAATGTTACTTGCAGATGTCGATGCAATCTTTGTTTGGAGGTATCCATTGGATCTCAAAATGATGCAAGCAATTGATGGTTGAGTGAAAATTAATCATTCCTCCTTATAGGGATCCATTTTAGAACCATGTTTGGTCGTGTAGAGATCACTTTTGGCCTCTTCATTTTTGGATTGTCTTGCAAATTTTGTATCCTCATGCTTGGTTGTTTGGTTCTATGGGGGCTACTGGTACTTTTGATGTTTGAACCCAACCCATTGTTGATTCCCTTCTTGCTATTAGTGAAGAGGTGAGTTCATTTGCTTTTGATCTCTGTGCTTGGTTTTGACTCTTGCTTCTCCTTCGCTTCTTTGTTGAGACTTTTCTCATGAGTGAGAGCCTAGGGTTTTGTGTATGTAAGAGTTGCTTGGGTACCCAAATGTGTAATCACCCTTGTTGGGCTGCAGCTAATTCCTTAGGCATCCAAATTTGTCAAATACCTTGTGGTTGGTCTTGTCCTAGTTGCTTGATTCTTCTTATGGCACGGTTGGCTTGCATGGATGGGAATTGTTGGTGCATAACCAGTGGTTGCTTGCCTTTCATCACCCATATTTATTTAGTTTTGAAATTTGGTTCACATTTTGTCCTTGTGCAAGAGGACAAAGGTTGTGTAGTAGCTTTTGTCACTGAGGTGGCCTTCTTCTTGCCATCTAGTTGCAATTGTCCTCCTATGCTCTACGAAATTGATTGCTCCAATTGTGATGTTGATACTTTCAGAAGAGAAGGGGGTTCTAGAACTTTCATGACCTGCCTATCAATAGGTGAGAAATGGTGCACAATGGACTTTGTAGTGCTTGCAAAGTGTGGGGTACTGGAATCAAAAGGGCCCTTGACTTCCAATTCAACTATTAGGCATTGCTTGTTTACCCATACCTGAAGCCTTTGCTATCATAGGTTTAAGTCAATTGCATGATCATAAAACCAACTCTGTCCTAGTATCAAATGTTCTATGGTATCCTCATCATGGCAAAGTAGAAATTTTCCTGTCAAAGGGACATCCTTTAAGAGGATAGGAATATCCACCTTGACGATACAAGGGGTTTCCACACCTCCTAAGCCCACTAAATAAGCTTCTAATGGCTTAACTTCCATGTCCAATCCTTTACAGCATGAGTACCTAATTGCATAGTAGCACCTCCAGAATCGATCAGAGCTTTAATCATCTTATTTGCAATGACGTGCCCTAGCTCAATCATGATGAATGGTCATCTATTTATGATGCTAATTTGTGTACTCGTTTTGGTGCACATAGCCATGTGATATCTTGGGGCATTTGGATTGACATCTAGGCCTTTTAGCCTTAACTTATTTTGCCTAATGCACTCTCTAACCTCTACCTATGCTTCTTCTCTAACCCTTAACTCTTCTTCTTTTCACTTCTTAGGAGTGTTGAGTCTCATTGGCATACCCTCTGTAAGCGTTTTTTGATATAGCTTGAATTGACATCCATTAATATAGCTTGGCAAGATGTCACCTTCTAGAGTGGCCAATTGAACCGCATCACTAGTGGAAAATCTAAAAAATGATTGTGGGTCCATATCCTTGTTTTTCCAATCTAGGGGCATGTTGCTTTAGTGTATAAAACAACACTAGGTCTCCCTCTTTCAATCCTTTATCCTTGATGTGTGCATCAAAGTATGCCTTTTGTCTTTTCCTTGCAGCATAGATGTCTACTGTCGCTCGTAGCTTGGTCTCACCTAAGCATTCTAAATCAAATATCTTGGAGGACAACTCGTGTACATGCCACTTGTGCTCTTGTGCTACTTTTAAAGTCGAGATCAAGAATTCTAATGCTAACACAACACTCTATCGAAAGATCATCTAAAATGGGGTGGTATTGAGTACAGTTTTGTAGGCAACTCGATAAGCCCAAACAGCATGATGAAGTTGCTTATCCCAATCAGAGCATTTATTATTTATCAGTTTGTCAATACATTACATAGGATCTTATTTGTGCTCTTGGATTGTCTGTTAGCTTGTTGATGATAGGGGCAAACTTCTTATGTATCACCAAGAATTCTTGGAGAAGGTTTTCAATGACTTTGTTCAAGAAGTGCATACCTCTATCACTTACAACTCTATTGGTAACATGTATCTAGTGAACACATTCTCAAATAAGAACTTAGTCATCCTTTCAACATCATTCTTTGATGTGGCTTTTACTTCTACCCACTTTATAAGGTAATCTGCATGGGAGTTTCTAGCTAGGGGTTAATAGGACCTAAAAAGTCTATACCCCACTTCAAGAATGCACGTCCTCCCATCATTGGCCTCAAAAGCATCTCATCTTTTCTGATCAGATATTGTGCACATCGACAAGTGTCACATCTCTTCACATAGGTATGTGCATCCATATGAAGAGTGGGCCACCAAAGTCCTGAGAATAGAATGGTCTTAATTACTCAGTCATGCCCGAAGTGTCCACTTGCAACACCGCTATGTGCAGTTTCTAAGATTTTCAAATAGTCTGATTGGTGAATGCACAATTGTAAGTAACATCTTTGCCTCATTGGTATAGGTTGTCTCCTACTAAGGCATAGTCATGAGCCTCTTGCTCCATGCTTTGTTTTCTTGCTAGACTAGCCTCGCTCAGTAGTGTTCCCGATCTCATAAATTGTACCAATGGAGTGCTCCATTCTTGAACTAAGGACACGTGATAAAGGGTAACATGTTCTAGTAGGGGTCTCTTTTGGCACACTTGACAATTCTTAATCCACTCATGTATTTCTTTGTCCATACTAGGCCAATCGACTCTTAACTGTTTCAAATTTCGTAATGTTCATTGTTTAGAATAGTGATTTCTTAGCAATCCTTCATGGGCTTGTTGCAACCACCTTCTACATTCATCCTCCTTGACACAACAAGCTAATACACCCTCTCTATCTTGTTTGTACATACTTCCTACCAATATTTGATATTTTTGTGATTTTGTAATTCATCTTTGTTCAATTTCACATTATTATTTGCAATTCTGAAGGTTAGGACAGATACCAACTTATTTGCCCATTTAGGAACAACTTCCAAATTGAATAGATAAGCATCGGGCAATTCATCAGACACTCCTTGCGGTGACTGTCCAAAAGTGATGCAAGAAAGTTGATCTTCCATGAGGTGGGTCCTACCTTCCTAACAACCACTTCAAATTCATATTCCATTAGTAAAAGGAACCATCTTACTAACCGTCCTTTATTGCGAGGTTTATTCTCCAAATATAATAAAGCTTGATGATCAGTGAAAAACTTGAACTTGTTGGCCAATAGATAGTTTTTAAACTCCTTCACGGCATATACCATGCCTAAGCCTTCTCTTTCAATTGTTGTATAGTTTCGTTCAGCTGCATTTAGCTATCTGCTAGCATATGCTATAGGGAAGTCTAGATTTCCTTCACCTATGGGTTGTGCTAGCACACATACTATTGCATAATTGGATGCATCTACATGGACATGGAATCATTTGTTCTAATCAGGAGTGTTCAGTATTGGTGTTGTGCACAAATGTCTCTTCCGCTCATTGAAGGAATTTTTGAATTCATCATTCCACTCAAAATTTGTCAATAGAGCATAAAGAGGTTTAGCTATGATCGCATATATTTGGATAAATGTGTGATAATATCCATAATGACCCATAAAGGCTTACACCTTCGTAACATTCCTTGGCCATAAAAACTCCACTGTTTCTCTTACTTTATCCTCATCTGTTGATATTTCGTTCCAAGGAACAATATGACCTAAGATCTTACCTTGACGTACCATGAACTTACACTTTTTCGGGTTCATAGAAACTTGATATTCTCTACACTTGTTGAAGATCTGTCTAAGCTTTGGGATGTGGTGTCTTTTTTCTTGGGAATGAGCACATAAATTGTTCACATATACTTCTAATCTCTTCCACAAGAACTCTTTGAAGACATGATACATGAGCCTTTGGAATGTTTCAAGTGCATTGGTGAGCCCAAACAGCATCACATGAAGTGCAAACATTCCCCACTTTGTGGTCAAGTCCATTTTGTGTTGATCTTTTGGGGCAATGGCTACTTGGTTGTAACCTGAAAATCCATCAAGGAAGCTATAAACTTCCGTTCCTACAACACGCTCTAGTAAACGTTCGGTGATTGAAAGCGGATAGCTATCTCTAACTGTAGTGACATTGACTCTTTTAAGGTTAAAAGCACTTGTAACATCCCACTCTTCTTGGGCACCACTACGATGGGGGACACCCATTCAATATGCTCAATCTCATAGATAAATCCAGCTTCAATCAGTCTGTCAATTCCTTTTTTTATTTTGGCTGCATAAGTGTCATTATATATGTAGGGCTTCTATTTGGTGGGCTTGGCGTCAGTCGTCATGGGGAGCATATGAGAGCATATTTCGAGATCTAGTCCCTTCAGGTCTTTTGGTCCACACAAACGCACCCCTATATTCCCTTAATAAGGCTAGAAGCTCTACTTCTTCTTTTGCACTTAGGTCTTCTCCTATGTACGTAAATCACTCTTTGTTCTCTTCAATGATTACTAAAATTTTTTGGTCTTTTCTTTATTATCATATGCTTATCCCGTGATGGCATTTGTCCTAGGCATACATACAAAAAATTTTCAGTCTTAAACTTCATATTTCTTGAAATTGTGTGGCAATTCGGACAATGATTCCTCCTCTTCTTGTTTCACTACTTTTCTTTTCTTTTTCTTTTCACTAGCTTCACTTTCCTCCCTTAAATTTATAGTTTTAATACTTGTGAGATGTTCTTCTTCTTTTTGGGTAAACACTCCTATATTTAGTGCTCCTCAACAACTATCCATCACAATGGACTCTAGATCGTGGACGTCCTCTTCTTCTTCTATGAAATCATTAGAGTCGCACTCCTCTAACAAGGGTTCACACATGAACAAGGAGGTCTCATAACCCTCCTCATCACAATGAGGCATCCATTGTTCTTCATTGATAGCGATGTCCATGGTAGAAATTGAATCTTCTTGTGCCTTATGGATAGGATTCCACTGTAGGGTGGTACATCTCTAACAGTATATTCCTTCAGATTGACTTTGGTTGTGACCCCTAAGTGTTGCAAGTACAAGGAGTTGGTTCCCCAATCTTGTACAATTTGCAGTTGTCATAGGAAGGGTCTTCCTAGGATCATTTCATAGACGTTATTTTTGCCAAAGTCACATATACCAAAGGTGTGTTCAAACTTTACACCACAAGTGGTTAGATTTATCCCTTCATGAAATCCATGAGGTCTTTAAATATGGCCATTAGACATTTGAAGATTCATTCTAGTTGGTCTTTATGCGGGTTCACCCTATTATAAGTCTTGTGCCCTAGTAACTGCCTGTATAGGAGCCACATTAAGGCTACTTGAACTTGAATCCACCGCTAATCCTACCACATTAATTGGTGTAACCTTAGGTGCACTAGAGGGGTTTCTAGGACAATCTCTTAGGAGACGTTCTTTTCCACACTCAAGACAAAAGCCTTGTATTGTGATTTTCTATCCTTGTCTTGGAGCTAGTGGGTGGGGTTATCGGCACCAATTCTCTTTTAGGGTTCTCCTCTGCCACTACATACTTAACTCGAATCACATTCGTAGGAGTGGTAATTGCTTTCCTAGGATTGGTCATGGCTTATATGGTGCTTGATATTGTTGTTGGTATGGTGGTTGATATTGTTGTGATCGCCTATAATACAGCTATTGGTATTGGTTTTGATACCTACCTTGTTGGTAAGGTTGCTGATAAGTTTTTCTAACATTGTGTCTATTGTACAGACAATCTTGAGCTGTATGGTTTGTGTATTTCCTCTCAATAGTGCAATAGGGATCATTTAGTTCCCTCATATTCTAGTTTTGCAATGGGTATATATTATCCATGTGGTCCTCTCCACAAGTATAACATCACTTAAATGAGGTGACCCTAGGTGTTTGCCTACTTTGAACTCCTAGCTTCTTCGCAACCTAATTTACTAGCTCATCTATCGAAGTGGAGGATCTAAAAGTATGACTAATAGAGCTGTCAGAATCCTTATAGAGTTTGGAAAATTCTAACTCCTCACCCAAGTTGTCTTCTATGTCAATACACATTCTCAAGCATTGATCTAGTGTGATTGGCTCCTTGAGATATACATATGATCTAAGTTTCCCACTTAGAAGTCCATCTAAAAACAAGGAAACTTGTTTTTCTTGTGTATGTAATTCAGGTGTGGGACATCATTCCACATATTGTTTAAATTTGCATCTAGCTATCCAAACTGTTTCTTGGGGTGTCTGCTTGAAGTTGTGGATCAAGGATGATGTGTTATGCCTGATGCCACTCTTGGAAAATTCTATGATGAATGCTTCTAGAAGTTGCTCGTAACACTTGTTTGAACTTCGCCACATGATCATATGGATCTCCTGACCCATCAAAGTAGTTTTTCATTGTCTTGACCACTTGAAAGGGTCTAAGGGTTCTTGGGTTCTCTCGAGGTCTAGGCAATGGAAAATCATGTTCATCTCTTTGATGCCTATGTCCTCTATGTCTCTCTCTTTCAGGTCGTTCACTTTCAAGTCGTGACTGCTCTCTTCCTTAAGGGTTTGCAAAGCTCACTTTAGGTCTCTCTCTAGCTCTTTCCCTCTAGAGAGAGAGAGAGATCTCCATCCCCTCCTCCTCTTGATTGACCTTTCGGCTATTGTAAATTGCATACAGAGGGAATAGAGACAGATAGAAGAAGAGAAGTGAGAGAGAGAGAGAGATTAAGATGGACCAATGTCGGCAATTAAAGTCATTTATAGCTATTGCTTAGTTTTAGAGAGAGAGGGAGTTTTTGTTTGTGCACTTATGTATATATGATTGTATGTATGCATGATTACATGTATGAATGAGAGTGCATGCATGAGTGAGTGTGCATACATGTGTGAGAGTATCCATGTATATGTGAGTATGCATGTATGTGTGAGTGTGCATGCATGTGTGAGAGTGTGTGCATGAATAGGGGATGAGTGTGTGTGAATGTTATGTGTATGTGTTTTATGTGAATGAGCATGTATAGATGCATGCATATGAGTATATGTGATTAATGCATGTACATGAGCATGTAATTAAGCATGTGTTTTTGTGAGTGTGCATGCATATAAGTTTGTGTATTTTATACATGTGCATTTTTATGAATGAGCATAAGTGTGAATTGTGAGAAGAGATGGTGGATACCTCCAAAGATGAGCTTGGTGTTGTAAAAGTCTACTCAAAACCTACCAAGATAGCTTCAGGGATATTAAGTAGACACCTTGTGCTTTCTATGAATGCATATAGACCACCTTAGTGCTTTGGAAGATCATTCTCAAATTGATACATGAAAATAGATAAGTTAATTCAAAATATATGACTCAAAACTTGTTATTTTGGGATGAGGTACACTCTAGGATTTCACTCAGAGCTCATAGCCTATTGAGAATTGTCCAGAGATATTCCGCACACTTTAAATTAGATATATGATGAATTCAACAAATTTGATGAATTTTGATGAGCCATACTGAGAAAATTTAATTTAGCAACATTGGGGTATCATCCCTAGATTTCATGGAACATCTGCCTGCATAAATAGGCCGCTTCAAATAGATGTAGCTCCTAGCATATTGAACCAATGATTATGAAAATTGTTATATGAAAATAGGCTTATCACTTTACCTATACCAATTTAAATCTCATCAACAAACTAAGTATACACAGAGAAATCAATGATCAAAGTTGACTGAAAATATGAAAATAGACCTCCAGTAGTAGATGAAGAAAACTCCAAGATGTGTCTTGCAAATCAATATGTATTGCACATATGATCCATGAATTTATTGGAGATGAGGCTTAGCAAGGAGGGGCACATTGTGTGCTTCAATAATAGCATAATACTTGGCGAGAACCTCCTCTAAATATAGCACAAAAGGCTGCTCTATACCGTGACTAATTTTGGGTGTATATATAGAGAAATTTGAATTCAAGGCTTGGATGGATTCCACCTAAAAGCTTCTACAAGCTAAGGAAATATTGGTTGATCAATTTCTCCTAACTAACCTCGTGACTCATGCCAAGCTAGGCCACGAGATTCTCAAGGATTTTACCTTTTGATGTGATTACTTTTCAAGTAATGACTTTTACATGAGTTAGTTTTTATGGCTTCTCTCATTGAGAATATACATAATGATCAAGCACTAGGCTTGGATAAAAATGCACCAACAGCTTCCCCCTCAAGCCTAGCATGTTTGAGTCTTCATTTTTCCTTGATTTCTAGCAATCCAATCATTCCTTTAAATCTGCTTAGCTTGATACCATCCAAAGGTTTTGTCAACATGTCTACACATTGAAGATTTATAGACACATAGGAAAATTGAATGTCCTTGCTCGACAACTTCTCTCATACATAGTGGTAATGGACTTCAATATGCTTGGTTCTAGCACAGTAGAGAGGATCACTTGCTAAGTGGAGTGAGCTTGTATTATCACCAAAGATAGGAGCAGTTAGAGTATGTAACCCCAAATCTAAGTATAGACCTTTCAACCACATTGCATTGGCCAATTCTCTATATTCCACGTCAGTAGATGATAGAGCAACAATTGCTTGCTTCTTTGAAGACCATGAGATTAACTCTCAACTTGCAAAAGACAAATATCTTGATGTACTTTTCCTGTCAGCCTTTGGTCCAGCCCAATCTAAATCTGGGTAGAGTTTGAGATCAATTTCTGAAGTAGAGTAGAATATTCCTTCATTGATGGTACCCTTCAAGTATTTGAGCACTCTCTTGGCTACTTACATGTGTGGCTTCCTTGGCTTGTGCATGATTTGACTGAGTATGCTAGCACTATGTCCACGCTTGTAAGAGTTGCATAGTTCAAGCTTCCTACCAAGCTTTGATAGCTTGTGATATCTTCAATGGATTCTCCTTCATAATCACTAAGCTTATGGTTCAACTCCATGGATGCACCTGCACACTTCGTATTTTCCATTTTAAACTTAGAAAGCATGTTGTTGCTCTAGCACAATGGTGAGAACCACGTTAAGAAGCTCCACCTCCTTAATGTCAATCCGCGGAAGAGATAGGAGTGATATGAAGATCGTGAATATGAGATGAAGTGAGAGTGAAGGTGAGAAGCACAAAGATGCACACACACATACACACACACACTACGAAGAGACAAGCAAGACACAATGGAAGGTGAGAAATTAGCTCTATTACTCAAGAACACTATTACAAGCTCAAAATAGCTCTAAGCTCACACTAACTAACACTAACTAACCTCAAAAGTGAGCTCTCTAGCTCTTTTTATAGTTTCTAGACTAGTTTTGACCGGTTTCACATCTAGTGACCGGCATAGTTAAAAATTAGGTCCTAGATGCTATTTGGAAGGGTAAACGATGTCTAAAAATAACGAAAATTGGTACGCCCATTCTACCTAAGCTCCTCAAGCTCGAGGACTCCTCGGCTTGCACAAAATGGAGCTATAGATTACAGAATGGGGTTTTCTATGTTACATATGTTACAATAGTGATAAAAATCACTGTTGGAGGTTTTTGGAAAGTATTTGAAAACATAATTATTTGAAAAACGATTCGATTGGCTCCCTGCTTTGTCGTTACATGCTTCCGTGTCGACTATGCCTCTGGCTGCTTCCAACACCCCCCTCCCTCTCGCTTCTGTCATCCCTGACAGAACCTTGCTGTGAGGTCTGCCGGATATAGTTCTGTAGGAGGTCTTGATCGAGGGTGTGCTCGGAGATACGAATGCCTCCGGCCAGGTCTGCCTCGAGTTTCTCCCAGTCGATTGGTTGCGGTTCTTCCGGTGGCGGGAGCTGATAGTGTGTGGAATAGACCATTCGTTCACAGGTAAATAATTGTAGTAAATGTGTAGGCCTGCTTATGAATACCTCTGAATGGTATTCCCAGAAGCCGATTGTGAACATCTCTTCGAACGTTTGCTTGTAGCACGCCGGTAGGTACTTTATTCTGCAGTGCCAGGCATAACATACATGTAGCGATGGCGTTGTACTCATATCATATACCAGATCGAAATTGCCATGCTCAAAGCCCGGGGTGTTGACATGTGGTGCCTTGACGCGTCGGAAGACTTTAAAAATCATTTGCATCATGTCAAAGATTTTGACAGTCATATGCGCCGCTATATCATCCATATGCTTTAATCTAGGGAGCCAGTGGCGAATTGTATCCATCATGTAGCCAACAGTTGGTAACTCAATGGGTGGCTTAAAATAGGGGTAGTTCAACCAGTCTTGGCACTGCTTATTGTTTTGTACCTTAATAGCAAAGGCAGTCCAGGAGCGGCGTCGTGGCACTGGTCCCCAACACGGATTGTACTTCAAATGCAAAGGTGCCTTTACCCATGTACTCATCATCTCCGGATACATCTGTAGTAAATTTTTTCGCCACTCTGGTTGATAGATCCTTCCTTTCTATACATCTGGTGGTAGATCAGCCACCTCGAATTGAGTTGCATGCGATGGTTTCTTACCTGTCTCTTTCTCAATGGCTAACTGGTATTCGGCCATTAACATGAAATACGGTTTATACTGTAGCTCATGCCCAGATATGTATCGTCGCGGGGCCAAATGAGCAAAGAATGGAGACTGTAATATCTTTTCTTCTATCATCACCATGGCATGTAATTGTGCCTCTACTCTTGCTGAGTGCGTTGTTCCAAGTTCCTCAATAGTCTTCATCCACGCGGGGGTCGAAAGTTCGTACGTCATCTGACCTTCGGCCGTGACGCGTCCGCCTGGGATGGGTTGTGGCTCGTACGCTTCTTCAAACGTTTCCTCCACCGGAATGGTGACCGTTTCTTCCTCAGCTGGAAGCTCAGGTGGGGAATCTGGCCTTGGTGGCGCTTCATATACTGCAATCCTTGATTCAAGGGTCGATACCTGGGCCCGTAATGAGTTGAGTTCCTCTAGGAGGTCAGGAGAGGGGTCCACAGGTGCTGGTATGTCGTGGTGTGCCGGTTCTCGTAACTGGAGTAATTTGTGATCTTCTTTGAGTTTCTGTAACTCCTCGTTCATGCGGTCGTATTCATCTAGCAATCGTACATGATCTTCTAGCAGCATCCTCATCGAGTCTGAGGGAATGGCTTTGAACCTGCTAGGACTGAGTGGTTGGTCTGGTTGGTCGAGCGCTGCTTCTAAGTTTTCTCAGTTCTGATCCTGTAAGCGCTGGTTTTCTTCCTTGGCAGCTGCTAGGTGTCTTCGTAGTAAGCCCATATTTCTTGTTAGAGTTGCATTGCGGACTGTCTGGGCTCTTAATAAGTTATCCAGGTCAGCAGTTGCTTCCTTGGTCTTTTCTTCGCTTTCTAGTTCCAATTTGTGATAAGCCTCGCGTAATTCCTGGTATCGGGTGTTCAGAGAGGCATTCTCAATAGACAATAAATTAAGCTGCGACTGTAAGTCATTGGTTGTCCTCTGCAGCTGCTGATAATTATCACCAAGAGATGTGAACTCATCTCTTACTTGCGTCATACACATGAACATCTGTCGGAATGCATTATCTACAGTGGGTGATAGTATTAACGGGGTGCTAAATGAAGATGCAGTTGGTGTAGATGCAACGGGAACGGGGAATGGGGATGGGAAGGTGGATGATGTAGTGATTGTTGAAAATTGTGATGTGCCTAAAAATGTTTGTGCCGTGAGTGAAGTGAGTGATGGTGCAGTGGGTGGTGAGATGTCCATGTCAGTGGACGTATCTAGTGCGGTGACCGTGAATATGGGTGTGATCGTGGGTACTCGTGCTGGTGTAAATACGGGATTTACAAAGGTTGAGGGGTAATTTACAGGGGGGCTGGCTGGAGCAGCTTGGTGGAAAGGGGAAAGAGGGGTTACAGTGGGTCGGGGAGGTGAGACGGGGGAGAAGGTTAATGGCGGTGGGAATGGAAAAAGGGGTCTTGGAGTTGTGGGGAAAGATGGAAAAGATGGATGGAGGAATGGGTTGGATAGAAAGGTGGGTGAGGGAGGGGGTAGACTAGGGCTAATGGGTGCGGGAATTGTGGGGTTAGTGGTCGTAAAGACAATTTCTGCAACACCACCGGCGAATGAAGATGTTGGTCTGGGGGAAGGAGGGTGAAGAGGGGAGGCTGGATTGACGGGCGGTGAGAGAGGAGCGGTTGGGGTGGTCGGTACTTCAGTGACTCCTGAGGTTTGTACAGCTGTAGCGCGGGGTGGGGAATCTACAAAGATGGTTTCTACAGCCAATGAACTTTCGGGGACGAGGTGTGCCTCCCTGGCTTGTTCTGAAGATTGTGCTCCTGTGGGTACACGAATGTATTCGCCGGGCTTTGAAAGTAGTCGTACTCTGCGGGGGTCAAACTGTGGTAGTGGCTTTCTTTGCAAGTACCTGAGTGCTTCGTTGGAGCCTACTGATTTGACTAACTCTTTGAATCCTTTGATGTATGCGTCTTCGAATCCGCCTGTGACAAGTTCTTGTTCTATTATTGTTTGACTCTCTTCCTCTGTCAGCTTTTTGTGTGCCCAAACTTTTTCCATAGTTCTATACAGCTTCTTGATAGCTAGTGTGTAAGCTGCTGCCTCGTAAGTTTCATCTTCATGGGTACTTGTATCGCCATGTGTGTCTGTTTGTTGGCCTTGGCCATCTATCTGTTCATGCTCTTGGGATTCATGTGTTCCCTGGCTAGCTTCGTTGTCTCCTTCGTCGTCATCGGTTGCTGTTCTTTCGTCATCAGAGCTGGACACGATCTGTCCTTGTGGCTGATCCCTGGGTGTGGTAGGGTAGCTAGGCCTTTCAAATTCTTGAGAAAACAATTGTCCTTCTGAAAACTGGAACTCATTGGAGAATGCATCAGGCATCTCAAAATCAAAAGTTTGGTCCAGTGGCTCTGCTTGTCCTGGTTCTAA
Organism: Ceratopteris richardii; assembly: GCA_020310875.1. Lineage (NCBI taxonomy): Eukaryota > Viridiplantae > Streptophyta > Polypodiopsida > Polypodiales > Pteridaceae > Ceratopteris > Ceratopteris richardii. The sequence goes on from CM035433.1 coordinate 132,222,351, forward strand.
ATGCGGTATTGGAAAAGAGAAAGCTTCCGCACCAATAGTGGTGGGAAGTTCAGCTGCTGTGGTGATAGGTTCTGTGGTTGTGGCTGCTTCGGGTGCAACAGTACTGGTGGTGCCCTCCGGTGTAACTGGTCTTGATAACCGTATACGAATTGGTGGTACCGTGGGAGTGGCTGCTGTTGGTGACTGCTCTGGAGATGGTTGTGGCGAGGGTGATTCTGGGACTTGTAGGCACGGGATAGTACCTCTCATCCGCTTTTCGGCTCTGCCTTTGCTAGACTTTCTAGCCTTCCTAGTGGTGCCTTTAAATGCTTTCAGTTCCTCACTGGTCATGGCACGCTCAATTGGTAAGTCATACGCCAAGCACATATATATGATCCTGGTGAGGGCGCAGCATCCATTGATTACCTTCTTTTGCTCCACCTATGTTGTGCCAAATAGAGCTGATCAATTATCCAGCTGGCTAGATCAACCGTTTGCGGTCCAGTACATGCTAAGTATAAACCAAACCAGATTCTTTTGTGGGGCATGGTAAAACGATCCTGAGCTGGGAAAGCAAAGTGCTGCATGCATATCCGTAATGGCTTGGAAAGCTCAGGTGTTATAGCAGAAATATCCTCCCACTTAGTTATGTCACCACGTTTCATCTGCTCTGGGACTAGCCGTTCTCTCTCCGTCGGAGTGTGTGTTCCATGTATTTTCAGAGCTGCGCGAATTAAATCTTTAGACAAATAAAACCTTCTGAATGGAGGATCATTCACCAAGGATGGTAACATGAATGTGCCGGGTAGATCCTTGTTCTCTGAAGCCGTTAAGGTGGTTACCAAGTAAAAGCATCTATAAAAATCGGGTTTAGGCAGAGGGTCACTAAAGTATTTTGTAAATCCCGCTCGTGCCCAAACGTGCGTTAAATCTTGTGTATTCTGCAGTCCTTCAAATTCTCTTGAAAAGAACTGGTACTTGGTCCATGTGCGAAGATCAAATGCCAAATTGGCCTCAAATATGAAATCAGCGTCTGCTAAGGGTCCTGCTAGGCCTTGAAACCAGTGAGAATTACGATGAATCTTCTCAGTATATCCTCGAGGAGGATCATCGATTGGCATGGGTCCTGGAAAACCTTGAAACTCTGGTGGTTGCATCGTCGGATAAGATTCCGCTAGTAATTCTCCAATAGTGGCCATCGGTGCACTGGGGCCGGCTTCTGATGGTCCTGCTTCGGTTTGCATGATGACTGATGAGCTAATGGAAAAGATCTGCTACAAAAGATTAACACATTAGCATGGAAATTAATTATGATCCCAATAAGGTGAGACCGCAATCCCTTTCCATAACCGATGTGTAACCCGTGTAGCCAAGTGTCGTGAAGTGATTGATGCAATGATTATTTGCAAAACTAATGCAGGTCTCTAGACGCCTACATGGTCAGATTATGCATACATTTCTTGATGAGCTGTTATTATGCATGATGTGGGGTTATGGTGTGTGAATTTATACAAGGTTTGGTTGAGGGTGAATTATTACAAGGGTGGAGTTTAAACGGGGTGGGAGAATTGTTAGATAATGGGGTACAAGAAGACGTTTGGATACGTTTCGGTATCCATTTCCTAAGAGTCTTGGAGTGTGTGGTATGTTTCTGCTGAGGGGCAAAAATTGGTATCGGGTTTGGTGGTCTTGAAGGATGAAAAGATTTCTGAGGGGTACATATTACATGGCTAGAGGGTTGGGCTATAATACATTGTTTGGGTACCCAAATCTGCATGGGTGTGGGTCTATGGATAAGGTATTTCTTGGCGATCCAAATCTGTCGAGTAATTGTAGTCGTAGAAGAAGATCGAGGGGACTTTGGATGCTGACTCTGCTTCTGTTGAAACTTTGTCCTGTTCTCGTCTGCAGTGTTGCCAATAGCATGTGGTTGCTGTCCTTTTGGCACCCATATTTGTTTCGTGCCACTTGTTCCGTGATGTTGATACTGCTGCTTTCTTTGCCTTGTCTAGTGGTGTCGTCGGTCTGGGTTCCTTTGTTGTGGTTGACTCCTTCGAGGTTGGGTTTGAGAGGTCCAATGGATGCTCTGCTTTGGAAAAGAAGGGAGATCCAACACTTGCGTGACCTGCCCATTAGGAAGTGATTCGTTATTTTTCTTTAATCTAGGCCAGTCCGTAGCAAGTTTGGAAGGATGAGCACCGCAGGGTGTTGTGCTCATTTGGCCGCTGATGCAACCCACCTGACCGCTCATTGTGTTCATCTGCCCTAGCGGTTGGGTAGCTGCCCCTTCTAGTTTGCAGGAAGCCCCAGGGAAGATCTCCTGTCGTCCCTCTGATTGACAATTGTCCCTAGCCAAGCCCGAGTGGGTTGGTGTAGACGTAACGTGACTGGTCTGACCCAAGATCTTCCGGTCTTCCTTCGCATGCGTTTCATAGGGTCTAGGGTTACAAACCTCGATCGGAATGCCGTTAGGGAAGTCAAGCAGTACCACTCGCTTCTGTTCTAAGGTTCCAATCTGTAGGGAGCCTTGTCTAAGATTTAGGTCCACTGAGTGATCGTATAGCCAATCTTGGCCAAGGATTAGGGGTTCTATCAGGTCGTCATCATGGCACACTAGTAGCTTCACTGTCATGGTCACATCCTTAATGAGGATAGGAAGGTCCACCTCACCCATGCAAGGGGTTTCCATGCCTCCTAGCCCTATGAGGTATGCCTCAATTGGCCGCATTTCTATTCCTGAATCCTTATAGTGGGACCATCTAATCGCACTAGTCGCAGCACCTGAGTCAATTAAAGCCCTGAGCTCTTGGCAAGGGTTGCCGTGCTCTAGCCTGACTGTAATGAATGGTCTCCTGTCCACTATACTAGGATGAGTGTTTGACTTTGCTTGACACATGGCCATGGGATATCTGGGTGTAGTTTCCAGATGGTTATAATGTTCTCTCCCTAGTCCTTGTCTTCTTAACTTCATGCGTTTAATGCGTTCTATTGCTTCTACCTGAGCTTCTGCTCGTATTCTATTTTCTTCCTCCTTACGCTTCTTTGCCAATGTGAGTCGTCTAAGCATATCCTCAGTAAGAGGTTCCTGATATAACTTGACTCTACAGCCACTAATATAATTAGGCATTATATCTCCTTCTAAAGTGGCTAATTGTACTGCTCCACTTGTTGAGAGTCTGTTAATGATCATAGGTCCATAACCTCGCTTTTCTAACTTACATGCGTGTTGCTTTAGCGTATATACTAGAACTAAATCTCCTTCTTTTAAGCCTTTATCTTTCACATGTGCATCAAAATATGCTTTCTGTCGCTTCTTTGCTGCGTATATGCCTGCTGCTGCCTTTAGCCTGGTTTCTCCTAATCGTTCCAAGTCCATTATTCTCACTGATAATTCATGGCCGGTCCACTGATGTTCTTGTGCAACCTTAAGGGTCGGTATCAAGAAGTCCAAAGGAAGCACAGCATTCTGACCAAAAACCATCTGAAAGGGAGTTGCATTGAGTACGGTCTTGTAGGCCACTCGATATGCCCAAACAGCGTGATGTAACTGTTTGTCCCAATCTGAACGTTTGTTGTTCACGAGTTTCGTCAGTACGTTACAAAGGATCTTATTAGTGCTTTCAGCTTGACCATTGGCCTGAGGATGATATGGTGCGGATTTCTTGTGAATCACCATAAAATCCTGTAACAAATATTCAATGACTTGGTTTAGAAAGTGAGTGCCTCGATCGCTCACTAACTCTATAGGCAATCCATATCTTGTAAAGACATTCTCAAATAAGAATTTTGCAGTTGTGTGTGCATCATTCTTTTTCGTGGCTTTTGCCTCTACCCATTTCGTAAGATAATCTGTGGCAACAATAATGTATTCAGCATGTGTACCTTTTGCAGGGGGGTTAATGGGTCCTACAAAGTCTATACCCCACTTAGAAAATGCACGTCCGCCCATCATGGGTTTCAATGGCATTTCATCTCTGCGAGTAGGAAACTGAGTTCTTTGGCACACATCACATCTCTTTACATAGGTATGAGCATCCATGTGAAGAGTGGGCCACCATAATCCTGCAAAGAGGATGGCTTTGATTATCCTATCGGGTCCAAAATGACCTCCTGCAACACCTTGGTGTGTAGTCTCTAGTATGCTCAGATAATCGCTCTCATGAACACATTGTCTTAGATATCCATCTCGTCCTCTTTTGTATAGGTTATCGCCAATAAGTGAATAGTCGTGAGCTTCCTGCTCTAGACTACGTTGTCGAGCTACGGTCATGCCTTGAGGGAATGTCTTCGTCCTCAAGTATGTCACTAATTGTTCACTCCAGTCTGGTGTGAGAGACACATGATACAATGTAGCATGCTCTACTGGTGGTCTTTCACAACAAACATTGCATTCCTTACATAACTTGTAGACATCTGCTTCCATCGAAGGCCAATATACTCCTAATCTATGCAGAGTCTGTAATGTTCGATGTTTTGAATGATGTTGCTTTAATGCACCTATGTGTGCTAATTGCAACCAATTCGCATGTTCTGATTCATCTACACAACAAGCAAGAATCTTTTGATTATCCTGTTTGTATATGCTTCCTGCCATTATTTGGTATCTCTGAGACTTGGTAATCTCTCCCTCTTTGATCTTTATCCTAGGATTCTTGGGTCCATATGTGAGAATAGGGACGATAGGCTTAGCCCATTCTGGTGCTATCTCAAGGTTAAACAAATATGCGTCTGGTAGATCATCCACTACTCCTTGAGGAGCTTCTCTTGAGGTTAATCTTGAAAGGTGGTCAGCTCTAAGATGTGTCTTTCCTTTCCTGACTACTACTTCAAAATCATACTCCATGAGTAATAGAAACCAACGTATCAATCGTCCTGTGTTACATGGTTTGTTGACTAGGTACAATAGTGCTTGATGATCTGTAAAGAACTTGAACTTGTTGGCCAACAAGTAGTGACTTCTTTACTGCGTAGATCATCCCTAATCCTTCTCGTTCCGTCGTGGTGTAATTTCTTTCTGCTGCGTTCAATTGTCTGCTCGCGTAAGCTATGGGGAGATCTATGTTACCTTCATTCGTGGGTTGTGCTAACACGCATCCTATGGCATAATTGGATGCATCCACATGTACATGGAATGGCTTACTCCAATCTGGGGTTGTCAATATAGGTGCTGAGCACAAGCGTCGTTTAAGTTCATTGAATGAATTTTCACATTCATCTGTCCATTCAAAGTTGGTTAAAAGAGAGTACAAAGGCTTGGCTATGATTGCGTACATGTGTATGAATCTCCTATAATAACCGCAATGGCCCATAAATGCCTGTACCTCTTTCACATTAGTTGGTCTAGGTAATTCTGCAATTACCTTCACCTTTTCTTCATCCGTAGAGATTCCATTTTTTGACACAATGTGTCCTAGAATTTTGCCTTGTCTGACCATGAAAACGCATTTTTCTGGGTTCAAACAAACCTGATATTCTCGACATTTGTCAAATATTTCTCTTAACTCTGGGATATGTGTCTGTCTTACATTTGAATGTGCACATAAGTCATCAACATAAACTTCCAAACTCTTGCGTAAGAATTCCTTAAAAACATGACACATGAGTCGCTAGAAAGTGGCGGGTGCATTGGTTAAGCCAAATGGCATCACACGAAATGCAAATATGCCCCATTCAGTGGCAAATGCCATCTTGTGTTGGTCCTCTGGAGCAATGGCTACTTGATTATAGCCTGAAAATCCATCAAGAAAGCTGTAAACTTCCTTGCCCGCAACTCTTTCCAATAGATGTTCCGTGATAGGAAGAGGATAACTATCTCTAATCGTTGCGGCATTAACTTTTTTAAGGTTAATACACACACGCAATTTTCCATTCTTCTTGGGCACAACCACAATGGGGGATACCCACTCGGTATGCTCGATTTCGTAAATGAATCCTGCTTCTATCAAGCGATCTATCTCCTCTTTAATTTTCGCAGCGTAGTTATCATTATACGTGTAAGGTTTCTGTTTCGTAGGTTTTGCATCTGGAGTCATAGGGATTCTATGAGAACATATATCTGGATCTACTCCTTTCAAATCTTTGTAACTCCAAGCAAAAACATCTCTATAGTCGCGCAATAGGGCAACTAGCTCTTCTTCTTCTTCAGTTGTCAAATCATGCCCTATGTATGTACATTTTTCTTCTTCTCCTTCGATAGCAACTATTATTTTCTTGGTTTTCTCTCGGTTATCATATACTTGACCGTCATTCGCTTTTCTATTAGGCATTCGTACCATGATTCTTCTATCTTCGATTTCATATTTCTTGAAGTTCTCGGTTACTTCAAATAAAGATTCTTCTTTTTCTGACATGGTTTCTTTCTTCTTTCTTTTCTTGCCTTCACTCTTAGTAGTCACTTGAGTGGCTAATCTCACCTCATTCGTAATTTCCTCGTATCTCTGAGTGTGATTCTCTACCTCAAAAAAATATTCTTCCTCTGATGCAAAGGGTGAGTCCATGATAATTGATTCTAAATCGAAATCGCTTGCATCCTCAAATGCATCAGTGTTAGGTTCACACTCTTCTAAAATTGCATCGCACATGATTGGCTCTATCGTGAAAACTGAAATGTCATAGCCATCCTCGTCACAGTGGGGTGTCCATTGTTCTTCATTGATGGCTACATCCATGGTTGCTAGGATTTCTGCCCAACCATGGGGTTCAAACTCTTCGTCAGGGAATACTACAGGTGCGTAGGCTGGATCTTGAAGGGTTCGTGGATGTTGTTCTTCACCTAAGGTCCTGGCTTCTAACCTTTCTTCCTCTTGTTTGGCTACTTTACACATCCATAAATGAGTATCCTCGTGCAACCAAGAAGGATCTGATTCTAATGAGTGCACGGATTCTGTCTCTATTGGTGTCTTATGGATGGTATTCCATTGTATTGGGGGTACATCTCTGTGTGAATAGTCTTTAAGGTTGACTTTGGTAGTCACCCCTAAATGTTGCAAGTACAATGAATTAGTTCCCCAATCTTGTACAATTTGCAACTGACGCATGAATGGTCGTCCCAATATCATCTCATAAGCATGGTTTTTTGCAAAGTCACAAATGGCAAAGGTATGCTCAAATTCTACACCACAAGTGGTGAGAGATATGCCTTCTAGTAAGCCTAATGGTTTTTCTATGTGTCCATCAGCCATTTGTAGCTTCATCTTGGTGGGTCTTAATGCTGGCTTACCCCAACGTTTCCATAAAGCGGTGGTAGCTATGGCTACTCCGGCTCCTGAATCTAAGATGGCTTTCGTGGTGTAGCCCTGATGGGTTATCAGAAGATAAGTGTTACCTTCCTCTCCTTCGCTTACATCTCCGATCTTTTCTACGGGTATTTCTGGTACCTTATTTTGTGATCCTATTTGTGAGGGAGTAGTAGCAAGCTCCGGGAATTGATTTGCTACATGTTTCCACAATTCTGGTTTTACCTTTAACAACTCCTCTAGAGTGAGATTACATTGTACTTTAGTGTTCTTGATCGCTTCCGTGTTTCTAGGGATTACTGATTCTTCATTCCTCACTATTACCGTGGGTGCTCTCATACTGATAGACTTTGCTTCCCAAGGTCCTGTGAACTGAGGTAATTCTTGTAAAGAATTAGATTCAAATCTTGTGTGTTCACTCAGTTGTTCTTCCTCTACATCATCGTAAATAGAGGGAATGTCTTGGGGAAATTGTTCCTGCAAGTCATCTATTTCTTGAATAGGAGGATGGGTTCCTTGTTCCTTTCTCCATTTCTCTTTTTGGATTTCTCTTTAAAATTCATGTGAGTACCTATGTATGGAAGACAAATTGTCTTGACTTTCTGAGTTGGGTACTTGAGACAGGGATGGTGCATTCCTTTCCTGTGTCTCTGGGACAATAGGGTTCCTAGGCTGATCTTTTTTCTCTTTGCTCTCTATCAAGTATTCTAGCCTCTCCATTAGTCCTTGAAAGTGTAATTCCGGTTTTGCCATGTTATTCCAATTAAGATATCTAGAGGCTTCGAACAAAGCTTGTGCTAGTTCTACCATCTTCATGCAAAGTTTAGTTCTCTCAATTTCTAGATCAGCCCGAGGGTAGTTTTTGCTCATTTCAGCTACCTAAGGTCCCTCTTTTAATCTAGCTTGATATGCACGAAACATCATGTCTAGATTTTTTGGTATGGGTTCCGCTAAAACTGATCCTGATTTCCGAGCTAGATTCTCTTGATTCAAGTCCTGTGAAGTCAATTCTAGGATTTTGGCTCTAGATTCCTTCAAACTTCCTTCCAACTCAGTTATCTTTTTACTCCATTTTCTCTTAATTCTTTCTCTAGAATCTTTCCAAGATTTTGTCTTTTTACTGCTCGATTCTGCCACTTCACTAGTTCCGGCTACTTTCTCTTGATTAAGCTGTTGGTTTTGTAAGAGCGCCTGGGCTCTTGTTATAGCTTGGATAGGCACGTATGTGGGGTTGGATCCATCTGCGTTATTCACAATACCTATCACATTGATCGGTGTCACATTCGAAGCGTTAACTGGATTTTTAGGACAATCTTTGATTATGTGCTCTTTGCTACAATCAGCACAAAAGCCTTGGATGTTATAGTATTGTGATTGTCCTGCTATCGGGGGATGTGGACAATCCTTTATGAAATGATCTCCTTGGCACCTAAAGCATGGTCCTCTAGGGCCCTGTGGTCTTTGTTGTCGCAATTGGGGCCGTGGATTTGGGTTTGTGTACATCACATTAGCATAGTCGGGCTCCCAACTAGGTTCCACTGGTGGACTATCATAATGATATGTCTCCACATGTTCTGGTGACTCTGTGTAATATGCGGGTGGACTATCTACATGCGTAGAGTCAAAACTATTTGAGTGAGGGTCACTCTCTGTGATCAAAGGTGAAGAAGGCACTAAGGCCCTACTTAGGTTCTCTTCTGCAGCCGCGTATTTGACTGAGATGACATTCGCTGGTGGGGGTGGCTGCTGAGCTAAGACAGGTTGAGGTCTCTGTTGAGCCTGGTATGGGTAGTTCTGAGGAGGCCTATAGTAATAAGGCTGAGCATTGTATTGGCCTTGATACCTACCTGGCTGCAGGTATGCTTGCGGATAGTTCTGTCTCACGGTTTGTTTGTTGTATGGGCAGTCCTGAGCCGTATGATTCGTGTATCTTCTCTCAATTGTACAGTATTGGCCACTAGGGTTGGCTTGTGGCTGTAGTGCATTGGGACACGCATTTGCCATATGGTCACCACCACAGGTGTAACAACGCTTGTTCATTAGCACCCTAGGTTTACTAGAAACTCCTAGTTTCTGGGCCACTTTTTCTGCAAGATCTTCTATTGAGCTAGACAATTTTGTGGATGCTAGAGATGAACAGTCTGAGTCCTTATAGACCTTTGAGAGTTCCAACTCATCTCCTAAGTTGTCCTCAATGTCTATACAAATTCTTATACATTGCTCTAGCGTTCTAGGTTCTTTTAGGTACACATAGGAGCGTAGTTTAGAGCTCAACAAGCCATCTAGACACAATGACACTTGTTTAGCTTGTGAGGGTAGCTCTTGCATTGGACATCGTTCAACATATTGTCTAAACCTACGTCTTGCCAGTCTTACGGTTTCCTGAGGGGTCTGTTTAAAGCTATGAATCAACGAAGACGTGTCATGTCTAATCCCACTTTTAGAGAATTCGGTGATGAATGACTCTAAAAAGTGATGGATGTCCCTAAATTGCCTTTGTTGCAGAGGTTGGAACCAAGTTAAAGCGGTATTCTTTAACGTTAGTCCAAATGCGTTGTATTGGGTGAACATGTCTTCAACTTGTTCGGCTCTTAGTACTTGCTTGAATTCTGCGATATGGTCATAGGGATCTCCTGTCCCATCAAAGTAATTCTTCATTGATTTTACTAATTGAGTGGGTCTCAATATTCTTGCGTGTTCGCGTGGTCTAGGTAGAGGAAAATCATCTCTACCACCTAGTATTCCATGATCTCTTTGTCTATCCGCTCTATTAGTGTCTGTGGTTGTTCTATCTCTCCCTATGGGATGAGTGAAGCTTACTTCCGGTCTCTCTTTATTTCCCTCTCTTTGATTTCCATGGGCTGAGGATGTTCCTGCCCCTTGTTGACTTGTATTCATGTTTGTTCTAGATAGAGGGAATACCAATTCACCTCTCCATGTGTATGTGTTTTTAGCGCGGTCAGGTACCACAAAGACTCTTTCTGAAGTCTCATCCAGGTATACAACCTTTCCAGGTGTATCCGGGTCCTTGAACTCGTATATAGTGATGATACCTACCTCACTAAGTATTTCGGTCTTGTATCTCCAAAAGGCTTCATCAGTTTCTTTATTTACAAACAACTCTATGCTTCTGTTGTCCTGAGGGATCCATTCTGGGATTAGTACTCGTGTCAGTACAGATTTCCCTCTAGGTGTTCTAGGCTCTTCTAATGGTTCTTTTCCTTGAGATTTTGCTTCCGTCTCTGGTTGAATCACGCCAAACTCGTTGGTATTGTTTGGCTGCGTACTTAAGATGTACATCGTTCCTTCCTTGTCTATGTACGCGTCTCTCTCGAATTTCACCACTGGACGTTCCAATCCAATGGGTTGATCGGGGTTGTGCATTTGCACCACTTGCCTTCGCAAACCATCCTCATAGATGCGAGCACCTAATCGGTTGGTTCAGAGAAACTCTAGTTGTGTTCTATAGGGTCCTTCTGGTTTTTCTAAGTATGCTACATTTGACCCTCCTTCTGGTTTTTCTGTGCTAAATGCCATTTCTGATTCGCTGGTATCTGAGCTTTCATAGGGATAACTAGTGTTCAATTGTTGAGCCCACGATCGTGCAGTAGTTCTTACACTTGCCTCTGATGATCTAAGGCTTCGTCGGTCTGACTTACCTATATGTTTGCCCGATCTAAGGTTCATTAATTTTCTTCCTTGCACACTCGGTACTCGCTCAGATCGTCAATGATTCTTTGCTATTACTGTCTTGATTCTTTTTAAATTTCTTTAGATTCTTGTCTTAATGTATGCTTCAGGAATTCGACTTTCCGTGGTACTTTGAGTTCTCGTTCCGTCAGACTTATGTTCTTTCCTTTAGGTTTGCGTGTCACACACCTTTACTTGTAGTCTTAGACTTGAAAAATTTAACTCTCTTGAACTTGAGGCATTCCTATCGTCGTTAATCCACAACACTACCGTTTAGCCTAAGCTAAGAATTGACTGAGGGGATTGAGTAATCTTCCAACCTCGAGTCAGCTTTTCTGGTTGCTCTGATGCCCAAGAAGCCGCGCTTCCCAAGCTTTATGCCCTTCACTGCCTTCGATTGCCCTTGCTAGACCTGGAAAAATCCAATATTAGACCAATTCACAGTTGGATGATCAAGTACTTGAGTATGTACACCTTTTAAGTCCCTTCCCTTTTGCCCAACTTTTCAATGTTTGCCCCCTGGCTTTCAAGTCCCAAACTAGGTCAACCTCAAAATAGCTTGTCTAAAAATAGACGTATTCGTAGAGAGCTTTCTAACGAGCTATTAAGCTCAAAAAACGGACTTCGGATGAAAAAGTTATGACCGTTCAGGCCCTGGGGGGTAAAAACTGACAAACAGGTTTTTCTCCAAATATGAGCTAAGGGGTCTCCTATGAGTCTAATCACCCAAAAATTTCCCAAAAATAGCCCCAAATTGGCCAAAAAATGAAACCCTAAAATTTGCGATGGGGTGCACAATCGCGATGGTCTGAGATGATCGCGATGGTCTGGGACCATCGTGATGGCGTGAAGGTGCACCGTCGCGATGGTGTGAAATTGCACCGTCGCGATGGCGTGAAAGTGCACAATCGCGATGGCGTGAACTTGGACAATCGCGATGGCGTGAAAGTGCACCGTCGCGATGGCGTGAAAGTGCACCGTCGCGATGGCGTGAAAATGGACAATCACGATGGCGTCAGTCAACGGTCAACGTGGACAATCGCGATGGTCCAAAGTGAACCGTCGCGATGGTCACAGATGCGATGGCTTGAGCCAATCGCGATGGTCTGGGCGCGATGGCGTGAGCCAATCGCGATGGTCCGAATTTTTGAAGTGTCGCGATGGTCCAAAAAGTGAACCGTCGCGATGGTCTAGCTTGCCACGTGGCACCGTCGGCGCGATGGCGTGAGCCAATCGCGATGGCGTGAGACCGTCGCGATGGCGTGAGACCGTCGCGATGGTCCGTCTGAGCCGTCGCGATGGCGTGAGCCAATCGCGATGGTGTGACACAATCGCGATGGTCAGAGACCGTCGTGATGGTCCACCAAAATGCAAATTTTGTGAATGCAGCTATGGATTCCTGTAGGCGCAGGTGTGCTCTTCACGCTGGTGTGGTCGCCTTCTCCAAATTCCGAACTTTGCAGACCATCACGATGGTCTAACACAGACGGAAATTTGTGACAGAAGCTGAAGTTTTTACCTTTTTGCAGCCTTCCTGATGCCCTGGAGCTCTGTACCTGCAAGAAAACTCAAGAAAACAAAAGTACACACAAGCACAAAAGCTCTCTCTCACTCTCTCGCATGCACAAATGAGGGGAAATGAGGAGAATGGGTGGATATGGTGAATTTTCTGATTTTTTTGGAGATGAAGATGATGATGCGGTGATGAAGATGGAGTGTGGGGGAGGTGAAAAACACTAAAAACTAAGTAAAAACAACAACAAAAACTGAATTTTTACCTTCCAACGCCACTTCTTGCTATACTCTTACCATCACACATTCGTCCTAGACTCGATCCCCGGCAACGGCGCCAAATTTGGTGTTGCTCTAGCACAATGGTGAGAACCACGTTAAGAAGCTCCACCTCCTTAATGTCAATCCGTGGAAGAGATAGGAGTGATATGAAGATCGTGAATATGAGATGAAGTGAGAGTGAAGGTGAGAAGCACAAAGATGCACACACACATACACACACACTACGAAGAGACAAGCAAGACACAATGGAAGGTGAGAAATTAGCTCTATTACTCAAGAACACTATTACAAGCTCAAAATAGCTCTAAGCTCACACTAACTAACACTAACTAACCTCAAAAGTGAGCTCTCTAGCTCTTTTTATAGTTTCTAGACTAGTTTTGACCGGTTTCACATCTAGTGACCGGCATAGTTAAAAATTAGGTCCTAGATGCTATTTGGAAGGGTAAACGATGTCTAAAAATAACGAAAATTGGTACGCGCATTCTACCTAAGCTCCTCAAGCTCGAGGACTCCTCGGCTTGCACAAAATAGAGCTATAGATTACAAAATGGGGTTTTCTATGTTACATATGTTACAATAGTGATAAAAATCACTGTTGGAGGTTTTTGGAAAGTATTTGAAAACATAATTATTTGAAAAACGATTCGACTGGCTCCCTGCTTTGTCGTTACATGCTTCCGTGTCGACTGTGCCTCTCGCTGCTTCCAACACATGTCATGTACATACTGCCTTTGAGTGATATAGATACCAGAATCTGTATAGACAAGTTCAAGTCTTAGAAAGTAAGTGAGAGGTCCAAGATCACTGATCTTGAATTCATCCTTCATTCTAGCCTTAGTTTGTTTGATTCCATTGATGTCATTCCCTATTATTATAATGTCATTAACATATACATAGAGATTAACAACTTTTGATCCATTCTTCTTGATGAATAAGGATGTATATGCTTTGCTAGCCTTGAATCCCTGATCCTGCAAGTAGGTCACTAATCTTTGATTCCAAACTCTTGGAGGTTGCTTCAAACCATACTACCCTTCCTTAATTTGCACACATAATTTGGATGGTGTGCATCTTCATAACCTGGTGTTTGTGCCATATAAAATTCTTCTAAAATCCATCCACTAAGAAATGCACTTTTTACATCTAATTGATATAGCTTCCAATTCCTAGCTGTAGCAATGCTAACAAGTAATCTAATGTAGGCATTTTAGCAACAAGTGAGAAGGTTTATTCATAATATATCCCATGGGTTTGTGCAAACCCCTTGGCTACTAACCTTGCCTTGTGTCTATTTATATCTAGATTCCTTTTAACTTTATAAATCCACCTTGATCCAATTACCTTCATTGATGGTTTGCGTGGAACAAGTTCCCATGTGTCATTGTCCATAAGAACTTCCATTTCTTCATCCATTTCTTCTTTGCACTCCTTCTTGATTTGAGCTTCTTCATAAGTGGTTGGTTCTTCATTGTTGGAGTCCTTAGCCATATACATTGAATGCTTTGTGACCAAAGAGGTATCAAATCCATATCTTTCTAGTTTTTTCTTCTCTCTCATTGAATTTCTAATTGGTTGAAGAGAGCTTTGTGAACCTTGAGCTAGGTCTTGCACCTTAGCTTTCTCTTTGTTCTTCCATAGCTTTAATTTCTCCAACTTTGTCAATTCATCTTCTGAATCATTATCTTCAAGATGCTTTGGTTCCTTTGTTGGAAGAGATGGAAAGTCTTCTTCCAAGTCAAAGGGTAGCTTCACTTTCCTATCACCATCAAACCAAGATTTATTTTCATCAAAGACTACATCCCTACTAACTAAGAAACCTTTGTTAGTGGGATTATACAATATGTATCCTTTTTTATTTTGATCATAACCAATAAAGACACACTTTTCAGCCTTGGCATCTAATTTTCCCCTTACTTGAGAAGGAATATGAGCATAAGCTAGACATCCAAAGATTTTGCAATGCTCTAAGCTGGGTCTTCTTCCATTCCACATTTCATAAGGAGTCATACCTTCTAAAGACTTTGATGGAGGTCTATTTATAAGGTATGTGGCTGTTGATACAGCCTCTACCCAAAGATAATTAGGTAAATTCTTTTCATTTGGCATAGATCAGGCTACTTCTACTATATTCTTGTTCCTCTTTTTAGCTACTCCATTGAGTTCAGGTGTGTATCTGGTTGTTACCTCTCTTTTGATGCCTCTTTCTTGTAGACAAATTCATTTGAGAAGTACATTCCACCACCATTTGATCTGAGTCTCTTGATACATCTACCTATTTGGTTCTCTACAAGAGCAAGATACCTTTTGAAACAATTGAAAACTTCATCTTTATGCTTCATAAAGTACAAAATTGCCCACCTACTACAATCATCAATAAAAGACATAATAGCTTGAACCTGAAATGGCAGATTCTTTGCTTGGACCTCACATATCTGTAACAAGATCCAATAGCTCCTGATGGATATAGCCCTTTTTGTTGAAAGGTTTTCTATGTGCCTTGCCAAATTGACAAGCTCCACACTTGTAGATCATATCTTGCTTTGTGATGTTGGGAAATCCAAGTACACTTTGATCTCTGCATATTTGTTTCAAGGTTCTTTCACCAATATGAGCAATCCTTTTATGTCATACCTCCAATTTAGAGAGTGTTTGAGACCCATAGCTAAATAATGTTACGTTCCTTGTGTTTTCCACTTCAAAAGTGAAGAGTCTTCTTGTCTTATCTCCTTTGGAAACTCTTTTAAATCGTTGCTTGGGTTCTTCCACATATGCTCCATGTCTTGTAAACCTAACCTACAATCCTTTCTCCACAATTTGTCTAACACTTATCAAGTTTTTCGTTATTGTAGGTACGAACAATACCTTGCTTAGAAGGTTCATGTTGCTGATGTCTTGACATTACCTATTCTTCTCCATTGAATGCCTTGTATCATCACCTATCTACACTTCATGTTTATTCTTGGGATCTTCTAAATCAGAAAGCCATGCTACATTTCCTGATACATGATTGGAGCATCTTGAATCAACTTTATGTTGTACCTTCCACAGACTTAATTACCACCGACATGGTCCTAGACTACATACTTGGAATATTTCACTCTGTTTAGACTTGGAATAGCTTACTCTTTTCACACTTTTCCATTGGCTAAATGGAACTTGAGTGAAAAATTCATAAAAGAAATTTTATTGTCAATACTTGGGCAAACATCAAAGTGGTTCCATTAACAAGTTCTTGGAAAAACCTTGCCAAGCTTGATCAAGTCTTGTTCTTCTTGTGACAAAAACAAAGACTTAGTCTTTCTCTTTAAGGTCTCTTGAACTATTGAAAGCTTTTTTTATTATTGCTTACCCATGGGATTTTAGAGATCTTTCCCCAACTCAAGTCCAAGCATGTACTAATTCCTTTCAGATTCTAAAGCTAAGAATCTTTGATACACGTTTAAGTTATATCAACCATTGGACTTTAAGTAACACTTCTAGCAGTTTAGGACTTCTAGGGAACTACTTGTTGTCTAAAGAGTTTGAAGAATTTCATTCTCACCACTAAGGAGAATGTTATTCTTCAGGACTTGAGATTCATTCTATCAAATCAAATAACCTGAGCAAATGATTCATCTTTGAATTTTCTGCAATGTTGGAAAGATATCTGAAAGGAATTCTTAAACTTTCAGATAATACTTAGAAGTTTTACTCATTTAGTTGTGTTCATTTCCCGAGCATCAAACTAGAGGAAAAATATCACCTTTAGGATATGGTTTCCCATTCCACTATGAAAGTTTGACTTGAACTTTTATTTATGTGATATTGATTCCTGTTCTTGAGTTTGATTCAATAAACAGTCATAAATATTGAATATAGGCATGAACTTAGTCTCAAGTGAAGCATTGTTTGAGTAAAAGACTCATCAGTAGAACCTCAATGGGTCAACAAATTGATATTGGATACCACACTAGCATCTTGTGATTGAATGATGTTTTAGATTTGCTCTGAATCTATTTGAGAATTCAATTTATTTCTCTTAAAGATAGTAAAAATGCTTCAATACCTTGTTGAAATAGATCTTTGCAAAGTTAAAGTCTTGAGACTTTGACTCATAGCAAGATTACGTCTCTTCAAAGTTTGAATTGTTTGAACAAAAGTTTTTCTTTCTTTCTGCTTGCTGAATCTTTTGGGTTTGACTTAGATATAGTTCTGCTTCTTTTCCACAAAAGTCAAGGATTAGCCAGTTAAAACTAGGTAACTAAATTAAATATCCCAGATAGATGTTCTGTACAAGAACCTCTTTCAATCTTCAAAAGATGATAAGTCTAAATCGACTCACTCATTTGAATTTGCTTCAAGTTATGTAGCATAAATGAATTTCTAGAGTCCAGTATACTCGACAATAAAGAAGTTAGGAATTGCTCATCAAATTGATAATTCCCAAGAACTTTGAGTTAAAGTCTTTGAGAAAAGTGTCCTAAGTTGGAAAATGTTTTAATTTGACTTGATCAAGACAAAGTAAGGTTGAACCAAGGTAACAGAAAACTTTCTCCTACAATTTACATAGGATTTGCAGCCCATTAGGACAAAGTAGTCCTCTAGTCAGTTCAAAACATCATGTAATTGTTGGTTGGGAGTAAACCATTGTACAAACATCCAAGTTAGATGTTTGGGCCAACCAAAATTCAAGTTTCTCAAATCAAGTTCATGTGAATTAAGAGTTTTCAAAGTCTTGCAAGGGATAAGTGAAAGAACTTGGGGAAGCTTGTAGGAGGTAGAAAAGTGAGTTGCGAAGCAACGAAGTTTGGTCCAGCCAATCGGAACAAGACCAGCCCTTGAGCTTATGGACACTCAAATAGACCTTATAGGCATGCGATAAGTACAACAAAATGCACTATGTACTTTGGAGCATCAAAAGAAGGAGTCGATACAAAAGAGATAGGTTTGCACATCAACTAGCTCAAAAACTTACTATCTAAGGAAGAGACAATGAACTTCAAATGCTCATAGCAACCAGCATGATTACAACTAGAAAAAATCCTTTTATAGGAGTGATACACATACGGTTGAGTGTATATAATGCACAAGATTATAAGGAATAAGCAAAATTTTCTATTGGAATGAACCAGACACTCAACGGTGGTACCTCCTATTTTTCCGGAATACGTAGAGATTAATGATCCATGTCTTATCCACTTTGGAGCTTTGTAGAGAGAGTAGGAGCCTGTGCAATCTTATTGTTGGAGAAGAAGATGATGTAGAAAAATGAAGGAGCAAGACAATGATGGTCACAAGTGTATGTATATTGCTTTGATGTATTCTACAAGTGATTGGAAGTCTTTATATAGACTCTAGAAGTGATCCACAACTTCTAAAAGTGGATTTTGAATTCAAATGAAGGTAGTAAGAGTTGTTGGAGGCAATCAATTCACTTTCCTACAATCTAGGAAAAGTGAAGATTTAGTTTGATTTACTTTTAGGTGATTGATTGAATGATTGATTGCAATTCAACCACCACAAATTCGTGGAATTTGGGCTCTTTCTTTCTATTTTTACATGTGTAAAGCTCAAGGCTTTTACAATGGTAAAAGGTCCATGAAAACTCTTTTTAAAAAATACAATAAGTGAGCATAAGTAAAAGAACTCTCCAACGGATATTCCTTCGATGTAATCGAAGCAATAAATTATGGTGTAGATCAAACCCACCTCAAGCATAGTGCAATCTTGATGTTCCAATAGCTCCCCCTCAAGCTAAAGTATGCTTGAGTCTTCATTCTCTAATAGGTTGAATACCTGCCATAGCTTTGAATCTACAAAGCCTTATTCCATCAAGTGCCTTGATCATCATATCTGCTACTTGCTTTTCAGTTGGAACAAAAGAAATGTCAATCTCCTTTGCCATGAGCTTCTTTGTGATGTAGTGGTAATGAGCCTCTATGTGTTTGGTTCTTGCATGGAAAATAAGGTTTGTTGTTGGATGCATGGAACTTACATTATCTCCAAATATGTGAGGTTTGGAACTCACAAGTCCCAAATCTATATACAATGCTTTTAACCATATTGTCTCTTGAGTTCCTATGGTCAAAACTCTGTAATCTGCTTGAGTTGAGGATAAGGCAATTGTTGGTTGCTTCTTGGAACTCCATGATACTAGCTTTGAACCTACAAATGCTAAATAACCAGAGGTACTTCTTCTATCATCCTTAGCTCCTACCCAATCTACATCTGAATAGATTTTGGTATCCAAATCTGAAGAGTAAGGATAGAATATACCTTCATTGATTGTACCTTTGAGATACTTAAGTACTCTCTTAGCTGCATCCATGTGTGGTCTTCTTGGCAAGTGCATGAATTGGCTTAGCACTCCCTGACTATATGAGATGTTCCCCCTTGGTGAGTAGCATATATCAAGCTATCTACCAAGCTTTGATAATCTTTAATGTCTTCAATTTTCTCACCTTCATAAACACTAAGTTTATGATTCATCTCCAAAGGTGTACCTATAGGTTTAGTGTTCTCCATTTTGAACTTAAAAAGCAGATCCTAAATGTATCTTCTTTGAGTCAAATACATTCCTTCATCTGTGTATATGACCTGCATACCTAGGAAATATGTGAGCTCACCTAAGTCACTGATTTTGAACTCCTCTTGCATGTGTCTCTTGATCCTTTGAATGCCATTCAAATCATCATTGTCACAATAATATCATCTACATATACACATAGATAGATAACCTCATTGTGATCCCTTTTGATGAATAGAGAAGGATCTGAGTTGCTAGGTTTGAATCCTTGATCTTGAAGGTATGTAGGCAACCTATAATTCCATGCTCTAGGAGCTTATTTCAATCCATACAATGCTTTCTTAAGTCTACAAACATAAGATGCATGATTAGGTTTTTCAAAACTTGGTGGTTGTGATATGTATACCTCTTCACTTATCCAACCATTTAGAAAAGCATTTTTCACATCAAGTTGGAGGAATATCCAATTCCTTGCAGCAGCTACACTTATCAATGTTCTGGTTGTAGTTACGTTTGCAACTGGTGAGAATGTTTCCTCATAGTCTATACCATGATTTTGTGAGCATCCTTTGGCAACTAATCTTGCGTTGTAGTTGTAAACTGATCCATCTAAGTTCCTTTTAACTTTATACCCATCTGCAACCAAATACCTTTTGATTTGGTGACATTGGAACCAAATCCCAAGTGTCCATCTTCTTCAATGCATCTATTTCTTCTTTCATGGCCTTTTCCCAATTAGGGTTTTCCTTCATAGGTTGAGGGTTCCTCTGAAATTGAGTCTTTTGCAAAGTAGATTGAATGTTTGTAACAAATGTGGAATCATATCCATACCTTTTTGGTTGTTTCTTCTCTCTTGCTGATCTTCTAGGTGGTTGCTTGGAGCATTCTCCACACTTCTGCATCTTTGCTTTGCCTCTTGACTTCCATAGCTTGTAATCCTTTCCTTTTCATCTTGGTCATCATCTGTATCACTTCTTGCATCCTAGACCTGTGTATCATGCTTGCTTCCTAATTGATGAGAATCAAAATCAAGATCATATGGTAGAGTAACCTTTTTTTTGTCTTCATCATACCAAGACATGTGTTCTTCAAACACAACATCTCTACTTGTAGTGAATTGCTTGGTTGAAGGATTATAGAACCTGTAACCCATCTGCGTTGAATCAAATTCTATAAACACTGACTTTGTTGCCCTTTCATCTTACCTCTTATTTGTGATGGTACATGAACATAAGCTAAACAACCAAACAACTTGCAATGTCCAAGACTAGGTTTTCTTCCATGCCATGCTTCATAAGGAGTCATACCTTGAAGTGATTTGGATGGTAGTCTATTGACAAGGTATACAACAGTTGAAATAGCCTTCGCCCATAGATAATGTGGCAACTTCTTCTCTTCAAGCATTGCAGAGAGGTTGTTTCTCCTCTTTGCAATTCCATTCAGTTGAGGAGAGTACCTGGTAGTCACTTCCCTTTTGATACCTTTATCCTACAAGAACTCGTCAAACTCTTTGGAGAAGTATTCTCCCCCTCCATCATATCTGAGCTTCTTGAGTGATCTACCTGTATGATTCTCCACATGTTCTAGATACTTTTTGAAGCAATCAAACACTTCATTCTTACTCTTGATAAAGTATAGAACAATCCATCTACTATGATCGTCAATAAATGATATATAATACCTTAATCCTACCAATGAAGGTTCTTGACTTGGTCCCCATACATTTGTATGTACTAAGTCCAATAAGTTGTTGTGGATATAGCCTTTGTGGTTGAATGTTTGTCTTTGTGCCTTCCCAATCTGACATGCATCACACCTATTGATCATGTGTTGCTTTGATATGTTTGGTAGTCCAAGAACACTTTGATCCCTACATATATCCTTCAAGGTTCTTTCATTCACATGAGCAAGTCTCTTATGCCACACTTCAAGTTCACTTAAGGTTTGAGACCCAAAAGTGAATTGAGCTATGTTCCTGGTTTCTCCTACTTCAAAAGTAAAGAGCCTACCATGCTTCTCACCTATGGCTATCTTCTTGAAGCCTCAACATGGATCTTCCACAAAAGCTCCATGTTGAGTGAACCTAACTTGCAAGCCTTTTTCAACTATTTGGCCTACACTTATTAGGTTTTTAGTGATAGTGGGTACATAGAGAACCCTACTTAGAATGTTTGTCCTTCCATTGGAAGCTTTGACATTACCAATCTTCTCCACATTGTGCTTTGTGTCATCCCCTATTTGAACTTCATGTCTATGCTTTTGACTTTCCAAGATAGATAGAAGAGCAATGTTGCCTGCAACATGATTTGAACATCCTAAATCTATGTAGAACAAATGATCATCTTCTTTACCTTGTTTGTGGCTTAGATTCATAAGAAGCAATGAATCTTGATGTGGTTGATCTTTTGAATGCTTTTTTAAATCCCTTCTATTATAGCCTTGTTGAAGCTCAAGGTCAAGGACAAAGCATAGAAGCGCATCAAAGAAGTGGACATAGAAGAGGAGAGAGCATGTAGGGAGCTCCAAGAAGCACATGTCAAATTTTCAGAAGAAATCCCTATAAAAATAGTGATTTTTATCACTAAAAGCCATTGTAAATACAATTTTCCATTTTTGCAACTCCATTTTTTTCAAGTCAAGGAGTCCTCAAGGTTAAGGAGTATTAGAAGTAGCATCCGACCAATTTTCATAATTTTTAGACTCTGTTTGAGCCCCCAAATTTGCCCTCGAGCCTAATTTTTAACTAGGCCGGACACTAGGTTTGGATAGGGCCAAAACCACTCAAAAAATATAAAAGGGCTGGAGAGCTCATTTTTGGGGTAAGCTTGTTGTAGATTTGAGCTCTTGTAATAGATTTCTCTTGTAATCAAAGATCTTCCATTGTTCCACTCTTTGCTCTTACCTTGTGAGCATGTGTGTGTATGTGTGTGCATGCTGGTGTGCTTTCACTCACGCACTTGTGCCAGCACTTGCTCATGGTCTTCATACTAGTCATCACGTCTCCATGGATTGACATTTATGAGGTGAATCTCTTCACATTGGTACCTACCATTATACTAGAGTGATACCAAATTCGGTGCCATTGCCAAGGACAGTGCTTGGAGGACGAGCATGTGACGGTAAGACATAGAGTAGCGATGTTGGAAACTAAAAAAACACCTTTTTTAGTTCAATTTTTGAGTTTTTCAAGACAACTTAGCTGAGGATCTCAAAACCACACAAAATTCTACCCAACCAGAGGATACAAGGAGCAATGAGACTTCTAGTTTGAGTAATGTGGAGAAATTGGCAGAGTTAGTGGCCAAGAAATTGGGAGTACAAGGACAAAGGAACTACCAGAACCCCCACTTGAGAGCACCAATGTTAAGAAGTTGCACACTTTGTAGTGGACATCATCCATCTCATGTATGCACCAAAGAAGGATTAGGGTTATCACCACCTTACACTTATGATAGACAATCAACTCAGGGGTCTAATGTGTACTAGGCTTACAATGAGCAGAAGTACACCAAAAACTATCCATTTAATAGACAACCACGATTGTTTGCACCCAATATAGGCCATACAGATACCCCCCTATAGAACAAGGCAGAGAAGTTCCTAGGTATAACCCATATCCAGGAGCACAAGGAGCAATTAGACCGTATGAATATGGAGGATATGGCCAACCTCAACCTGTACTAGGGCAACAACAACCCCACCCATAGAATGTAGTTCTAGTAAGGTACGCCCAACTCGAAGAAAACCTAGAGAAAGCCCTAGTACAAGTGACAACGTTGTCAAGTTCCAAACCAGCAAATCAAGGTTTTGATCAGACCCAAGGAGATTCTTACTGTTATGAGACAAACCTGATGGAATATGACCAGAGCTATAGGAAGCAATAGTATGATTATAAGGAACATGAAAACCCTTATGGACCAGAATATTCTAATCTCATGTATACGAATCCTAACCCCAGGCCCCAACTGAAACAAACGGGACCACAAGCCCCTAGAGAACCATGTTTTAGATATCAAGGCAACCATGTCATTTGGGAATGTCCCAACCCACTAGCTTTGAGACAAGGGTAGAACATCACAATACAAGGCTTTTGCCTTGAGTGTGGCAAAGAATAGTTCACGAGAGATTGTCCCATGAATCCCTCTAGTGCACCAAAGGTTACACCTGTTAATGTAGTAGGTTTAGTAGGGGATTCAAGTTCCAGTAGTAGTGACGTGGCTCCTATATAGCCAGTTACTAGGGCACAGGCCTTACAACAAGCTAAACCAGTGTGCAATCAAAGCCAAGTGAGTCAGGAGAGGCTAGTAAGAGAAAAACAAGAACATGGAAGGATACTAGGGAGAGGGCCAATTGTAAGTGGACCAAAAAGTTATCTGAACTAGAGGAAAGCCTAAAAGATGCAAAAACAAAAAGAGAAGATATTGCCTCTCAAAATCCCTCGCATGCTAAAACTCCATCCACACCACCTCATCCCACCCCACCAACCATTGTAAATAGACCACAATCAAGGTCTATTCTTGCAGATCCAACCCCAGAAGAATTGGACATGATGTTCAAGGCATACCAGGCTCGAGTTCAAGAAGGGCCAACACCTGCAAACCTAGACAAGAGCTACCCTAGAGCATATTTAGAGACTGAACGGACAAAAATGTGCATAAAAATGGTGGAACTAGCTCAAGCTATGTTCGAGGCTAATCAATTGTTCAATCAGACAAATACTATTACACCAAGTCTGCACTTCTAGCGCTTACTAGATAGATTAGGGCAGTTGGTAAATAAACCACAAGTTTCTTTACCTCCACACGCTCAACCAATTGTTGAAAGAGAAAGCTCACCACCAAAGAAAGTCTATGTTCCTGACTCCATAGATGATGGAGAACCTCTTTCAATTCAACAACACTCTCAAAAGTTCATGCGGGAAATACAAGAAGAGAAATGGGCCAAGGAGAAGGATAATCCCCCTCCTATTCTTGAGATTGATGACCTTCATGATCAATTTCCATAAGACATTCCATCTATTTATGGAGACCAAGTAGAGCAACAAGAAGAAGAAAGGTTAGAATTTGAATCCAATTCTTTACAAGAGTTGCCGCAGTTCACAAGCCCATGGGAATCTGAATCTCTCTAGATCAGAGCTCCCACAATATTGGTCAGACGTGAAGACTCAGTGGTTCCAAGAAACACTGAAGTTGTGAAGAACACTAAGGTTCAGTGTCATCTCACTTTAGAAGAGATCCTCAAAGTAAAACCTAAGTTATGGAATCATGTGGCAAATCAAGTTCTAGAACTTGATTCTAAGATCTCAAAAGCAAGCTCTAAGTAAAAAGTTCAAAAGATACCTCTAGAAAAAATAGGGGACATGAGCAAAGGCGAAGAAGGTAATACTTATCTCCCGATCACCTACCAAGGTTACACAACCAAAGTGATCCTAGATTCAGGTGCTAGTGTTGCTATTGCGACCACCTCCTTGTGGAAGCAATGAGGTAAACCTGCATTAAGAACAACTATAATAAAGCTTCAGATGGCTGACAACCATGTTGAAAGACCTCTTAGATTTCTAGAATGGATAACTCTAACCACTTGTGGTGTAGAGTTTGAGCACACCTTTGCTATATGTGAGTTTGGTAAAACTAATGCCTATGAAATGATCCTAGCAAGACCCTTCCTATGACAACTGCAAATTGTACAAGATTGGGGAACCAAATCCTTGTACTTGCAGCACTTGGGGGTAACAATCAAGGTCAATTTGAAGGATTACACCTTCATAGATGTACCACCCCTATAGTGGAATCCTATCCACAAGGCACAAGAAAATTCAATCTCTATGCATTCTAAAAGTTCACTTGACCCATCGTGGATGCATGAAGATACTCACTTGTGGATGTGCAAGGTTGCAAAGGAAGAGGAAAAATGCCTAAAAGCAAGAGAAGAAGGAACTTCTCAAGGAGATAGATCGGTTAGAGACCCAGCCTACACACCGATGATCTTTCTAGATGAGGAATTTGAGCTTCATGGCTGGGCAGAAATCTTAGCCACCATGGACATTGCTCTGAATGAGGGACAATGGACACCTCATTGTGATGAGGAGGGTTATGATATTTCAATATTCATGTGTCATCCAATGCTAGAAAAATGTGACCCTAGTGATATAGAAGAAGAGGAGGACGATGACAATCTAGAGTCCATTGTGATGGATAGTTGCTTTAATTCAGAGGAGCACTATCTAGAAGAGATAGGAGTATGTACCCAAAAAGAAGAAGAACCTTTTACAAGAATCAAAACTGTAAATTCAAAGGATAGAAGTGAAAGTAGTCAAAAGAAGAAGAAAAGAAAAGTAGTGAAACAAGAAGAGGAGGAATCATTGTTTGATGTACCAGAGAATTTCAAGAAATATGAAGTTGAAGATTGGAAAATTTTGGTACGAATGCCTAAGTAAGAGGCCATTACAGGTAAAGCATATGATAACAAAGAAATGACCAAAAAATTTGTTGTAACCATTGAAGGGAATGAAGAGCAATGTACATACATAGGAGAAGACCTAAGTATCGAAGAGGAAATAGAGCTTGTAGCCTTATTAATGGAATATAGGGACGTGTTTGCATTGGACCTCTAAAGACCTGAAGGGGGTAGATCAGAAAATATGCTCTCATATGATCCCCATGATTGCTGATGCAAAGCCCACCAAACAGAAGCCCTACACATATAATGACACTTATGCAACCAAAGTAAAAGAAGAAATTGACAGATTGAAGCTGGATTTATCTATGAGATTGAGCATATAGAATGGGTGTCCCCCATCGTTGTGGTGCCCAAGAAGAATGGAAAGTTGTTTGTATGTATTAACCTTAAAAAAGTTAATGCGGCCACGATAAGAGATAGTTATCTACTTCCAATCACCAAACATTTATTGGAGTGTGTTGCAAGGAAGGAAGTGTATAGCTTCCTTGATGGATTTTCAGGCTACAACCAAGTAGCCATTGCCCCAGAAGATCAACACAAAATGGCCTTTGTCACACAGTGGGGAATCTTTGCATTTCGTGTGATGCCATTTGGACTCACCAATGCGCCTGCCACATTCCAAAGGCTCATGTGTCATGTCTTCAAAGAGTTCTTGTAAAGGATCTTAGAAGTATATGTGGATGATTTATGTGCTCATTCCTAAGAAAGAAGATATCACATCCCTGAGCTCATACAAATATTCAACAAGTGTAGAGAATATCAAGTTTTTCTGAACCCAGAGAAGTGTGTGTTCATGGTACGATAAGGTAAAATCTTAGGTCATATTTTTTCTAAGAACGGAATATCTACAGATGAGGATAAAGTAAGAGCCATAGCGGAGCTGCCAAGGCCAAGGAATATTAAAGAGGTACAAGCATTTATGGGCCATTGCGGATATTATTGCAGGTTTATCCACATATATGCAATCATAGCCAAACCTCTTTATGCCTTGTTGACAAATTTTGAGTGGAACAACGAATGAAAAAACTCCTTCAATGAGCTAAAAAAACATTTGTGCACAGCACCAATACTGACCACTCCTGATTTGAATAAACCATTTCATGTCCATGTGGATGCATCCAATCATGCAATAGGATGTGTGCTAGCACAACCCACAGGTGAAGGAAATCTAGATTTACCTATAGCATATGCGAGTAGGCAGTTGAACGTAGCTGAACGAAATTATACAACTAAAAGAGAAGGCTTAGGCATGGTATATGTCGTGAAGAAGTTTAGACACTATCTATTGGCCAAAAAGTTCAAGTTTTTCATTGATCATCAAGCTTTATTATATTTGGTAAATAAACCTTGCAATTCAGGACGCTTAGTAAGATGGTTCCTCTTACTAATGGAATATGATTTTGAAGTGGTTGTCAGGAAAGGTAGAACCCACCTCAGGGCCGATCACCTTTCTCGCGTCACTTCAGGAGAGCCACTGCAAGGAGTATCTGATGAACTACTTGATGCTTATTTGTTCAATTTAGAAGTTGTTCCTAAATGGGCAAATAAGTTGGTACCTATCCTAACCTTTGGACCTCCAAATAGGAAAGTGAAGACGAGTAAGGATGAAATTGTAAGATCACAAAACTATCAAATATTGGTAGGAAGCATGTGTAAACAAGATACAGAAGGTGTTCTAGTTTGTTGTGTCGAGGACGATGAATATAGTAGTTGGTTGCAACAAGCCCATGAAGGATTGCTAGGGAATCACTATTCTAAACAACAAACATTGCAAAATCTAAAACATTTAGGAGTGTATTGGCCTAGTATGGATAAAGAAATACATGAGTGGATTAAGATTTGTCTAGTGTGCCAGGACAAACCCCCAGTGGAGCATGCTACCCTTTATCATGTGTCATTAATTCCAGATTGGAGCGCTCCATTGGTAGAATTTATGAAGTTAGGAATGCTACCGAAGAGGCTAGTTTAGCAAGAAGACGAAGCATGGAGCAAGATGCTCTGGACTATGCCTTAGTTGGAGAAAACCTATACCAAAGAGGAAAAGATGGTTACCTAAGATTTTGCGTTCATGAATCAGACTATTTGAAAATCTTAGAAACTGCACACAACGGTGTTGCTGGTGAACACTTCAGGCCTGATCGAGTAATCAAGAACATTCTATTCTCAAGACTTTGGTGGCCCAATCTTCATATGGATGCACATACCTATGTGAAGAAATGTGATACATGCCAACATGCACAATCTCCGATAAGGAAAGATGAGATGCCTTTGAGGCCAATGATGGGAGGACATGCATTCTCAAAGTGGGGTATCGACTTTGTAGGTCCTATTAACCCCCCAGCTAGAAACTCCCATGCAAAATACATTATTGTAGCCACCGACTACCTTACAAAGTGGGTAGAAGTAAAATCCACAACAAAGAATGATTCTCAAATGACGGCAAAGTTCTCATTTGAGAACGTGTTCACGAGATATGGACTACCAATAGAGTTAGTAAGTGATAGAGGTACACACTTCTTGAATGAAGTCATTGAAAATCTTCTCCAAGAATTCTTGGTGATACATAAGAAATATGCCCCTATCATCCACAAGCTAGCAAACAAGATGAGAGCACAAATAAGGTCCTATGCAAAGTATTGACCAAACTCGTAAATAATAAATGCCTATAAAATCGTAAATAATAAACTCCATCATGTTGTTTGGGCTTATCAAGTTGCCTATAAAATCGTACTCAATGCCACCCCATTTCATATGGTCTTCAGATAGAATGTTGTGCTACCATTGGACTTCCTAATCCAAGCTCTAAAAGTAGCACAAGAGCACGTGTGGAATGGACATGAGTTATCCTCTAGGATCTTTGATCTAGAACACTTAGATGAGACAAGGCTACAAGCGGCTGCAGGCATCTATGCTGCAAAGAAAAGGCAAAAGGCATATTTTGATGCATACATTAAGGATAAAGGACTGAAAGAGGGAGACCGAGTGTTGTTTTATACACTAAAGCAACATGCCGATAAATTGGAAAAAAGAGGATATGGACCCATGATCATCAATAGAATTTCGACTAGTGATGCAATTCAATTGGCCACACTAGAAGGTGATATCCTGCCAAACTATGATGCCAAGTCAAGTTGTATCAAGAACCTCTTACAGAAGATATGCTAATGAGACTCAACACTGCTAAAAAGCGAAAAGAAGAAGAGTTAAGGGTTAGAGAAGAAGCACAGGCAGAGGCTAGGGAACGCATTAGTAGAAATAAGTTAAGGTGCCTAGGCCTAGATGTCAATCTTGAGTCCCCAAGATACCACATAGCCATGTGTCAAACATAACGTGCAATTGCTTCTCGAATAATTGTCGGACGTCCCTTTGTGACCATAACAATCGGACAAGGGAAGAATGTAAGGATTGTGAGAGAATTGATTGACTCAGGTGCAACAATGAGTGCGGTTAGAGGTTCCTACTATCAAGATCTACATTTCAACATCAATTCCATTGAATCATGTCTCATAGGATTGGGACGTGTGGAAACCCCCTGTTTGGGTGAGGTAGAGCTTCCCATCTATCTTCAAGATGTTCCAATGAGAGTCAAAATGCTAGTGTGTGAAGATGAGGGCCTTACGGAACCACTTGTCTTGGGTCAAGACTGGATCTATGACCATGCAGTCAACTTAAACCTTAAAAGCCAACTTCTTTAAGTTTGGGTACATGAACAATGCATTACATTAGAATAGAGAATTGCATGAGCACAAATCCAAGTAGCATGCATTCTCTTAGTTCCTCTAGGCCCAATTTGAGCAAACAAGATGTTGTATGTGTCAACAAAGGTATGATCCAGAAGGACTCAGTCATGAAAGAACAGACTCAATGGAGAGAGGACCCCCCTTCATTTTCAAGGACTACTACAGCCACAACAATTCAACAAAAGAGTTAGACTCCGTTTAAACCCCCAAATAAGCCCTAGAACCTAATTTTTAACTAGGCCAGACACTAGGTTTGGACAGGGCCAAAACCACTCATAAAAACTATAAAAGGGCCGGAGAGCTCATTTTTGGGGTTAGCTTGTTGTAGATTTGAACTCTTATAATAGATTTCTCTTGTAATCAAAGATCTTCCATTATTCCACTCTTTTCTCTTACCTTGTTGTGCATGTTGGTGTGCTTTCACTCACGCACTTGTGCCATCACTTGCTCATGGTCTTCATACCAGTCCTCATGTCTCCGCAGATTGTTTTGAATCATTTGGGTAGGGATTCCATGATAGAGATGAGACATGTTCTTCTAGTTTTAGAACATGACCATGTTCTTTCATTTTAAGAACGTGAGGTTCAGGGGTTGTCTATGATTCTTATATATAGCTTTATTTTTTATGATGAAAATCTTTCCCAAGGGGGGAAGAATGTAATAAAGTAATTCTATGATCTAACGGTCCGGATGGTTCAGACATATCTGAAATCGGACACCGTTTAATCACTCATGTGTGTGGTCAAAGATCTCGAGACTAGACTTAAGCATAAGTTCATGTGCTCTCTTACACAAGTACACCACTTAGCCTAGTGGTTAAGTCTTAAGGTTGTGAAGGAGGAGGTCTTGGGTTCAATCCCCATAGGTCTTGGAACAAGTCCATGGCAAGTCTAAGTGGTGGCTTGAGTCATCGAAAGACATAGAAACTTGAAGAAAATATCTAGTCTTTAGAGTTCACTTGTGAACTCACCCTTGTAAGTTTTGAGTTTCTACTTGATGTAAAAGTGAAAGAATCTAAGTGGTTGAGACCACTTGATGAGTAGGGAAGATAAAGCCATGCATTTTTGATTAAGTGAGTTGGAGAATCAATCACTAAAAGATTTGAGATTGATTTTAGGTGAGATTCAAATTCAAATTTAGGCTCCAAACATCACGATATATACATGGCTTTCAGTCACAGTTTTGGTACCTCCATTAGCAAGGCTTCATGCCATATCAGATTGTAGTCTCAAGTCACACATATGTACCACTAATTCCATTGTACTTTACAATCAATATACATTTATTTTCATGATCATTTGTGTCCATATCTTCATGCCTGTGTGAGTGTACTATTCATTGCCACATTTCTCAATTTTTCAGACAGATTGCAGAGATGGTTTCTCTGAGCATGGTGCATCCTTTTCAGTGGTGTAACTTGATAAAGTTATCCCTCTAAGTCTACTACATATTACCAAAATCTCATTGCATTTGGAATTCACAACTGAGAGATATGTTCATTTGAAGTCACCTATATCTCTCCATCTTCTAGCTCCTAAAAAGTCGAGATCACATAACTGACTTGCTAAACTTATTTCTCTTAGTATGGTTACTTATTTTTTATGAAATAACTCCTAATAGGTTTTGTTGCTTCCTAATTAGATTCCTTTAAAAGCTCTCTGGTCAATTGTAATCAGAGAATGGGGAAGAGATAGAAAGTTTCTTCATGTTGAATATTGGTCAAACTAGTCTGTTTTGATTCAATCTTTTGAGAGTGATATTCCAAGGTACTTAGCGTGTCTAAAACATGCATTGGCAAGCTAAGGGTCCACTTCTTGTCCCTAGAGTTTATTTGGCTAGTGTAGTGCAAAGTTTTTGCAACACCACTTCATCTTCTCCAAGTTCAAATCCATCTCTTCACAATGGTATCAGAGCAAGGTTGGACAACATGGAAGATGGATTTAGAGGTAACTACTCATCCTGGTCATTAAGGATGGATCTTATCTTCAAGGCAATAATTAATATGGTTATATAGCTGGAGATGAAGTTATGCCAAGTTTTAGGAACAAAGGTCAACCTACACAAGAAGAGCTAGAAAGATTGAGCACATGGTGCTCCAAGAATGCACTTGCAAGGTCTTATCTCCTCAACTCTATCTCAGATTTTTTTGTTGCCTCACATTAGAAGTTGTAAAACATCTTAGGAGGTGTGGAATGCACTTGAAGCCTTCTTCTCTTCAAGTACAAGGGCCAAGGAGCATCAACTATGTCTGGACTTTACAACTCTCAAGAAAGCTCCCAAACAAAATGTGATTGATTTTGTCACAAAGCTCAAGCACATAGCATATCAGTTGGGAAGCATAGGAGAGGTAATAGAAGAAGAGAAAATTGTAAGGCAGGTCATCAATAGCTTGAAGGCAAATGTGTGGGAAGCATTCACCACCCCTATACAAACGCCTATTGCCCTAACGGGCTACTTATCTTAGTACATTCTAGTGGTAATACATTCAATACTGTGTGTTGTGCTCCAAGCTTCGTCTTCTTCCTTGTGTTGTTCGCGTGCTTTCGTAGACGTCTAACTCCAACAATTGGTATCAGAGCAAGTCACCGCTTCATCTAGGGCATTGTCGACACCTCTCCGGTTGCAGTCTCAGAATCGCACGAATTTTGGTGAGCATACTCAGCGTGTTTCCAAGATCAAGACCGCTTCGCTCTGTGGTGTTGAAATCGTGATATGAGCTCGTTTCAACCTTCGAACCCACTATCACAATGCTTGTGTAGGCTATTTTGTCTTTTTGTGCCAAAGATATATACCAGTTTTGGTTCGCCATTATAAGCATCTTGAAGTCTGCTATAGGTTTAGCAGAATTTGTCTGAGCAATTATGTTCAAATTTCTGAGATACAATCAATTTTTTGCATCAAGGTATTTTAGTCACCGGCCATGGCTGAAAGCAGTGATGTATTTTGTATGTTGGTTGTTGAGGATAAGTTGGATGGTACCAACTACCCATTGTGGGCTTATATAATGCAACATGTATTGGTTGCAAAAGGATTGTGGAACATTGCGCAGGGTGTTGAAAAACATCCTATCACACCTGCAATTGTTACAATTGCAGGTACTAAAGCTAATGGAGAAGGTGTCAAAGATGATGATATTCTGCATAATCATGTTCGTGTTATGGTTTCTGCTACACCTACTACATAACAAATTCATTGGGATTGCAAAGATGCCCAGGCACATGCATTGATAGCTTTGTCTGTCAAACATGCCATTATTCCTCACATTCGCTCTTGCAGAACAGCTAAGGATCCTTGGGATACACTTACCACATTGTACCAAGCTAGGAATGAGGCTCGTGTTGCTTACCTCCAAAAACAGTTGGAGAGTGAGCACATGAATGAAGGTGATTCTATGGACAGTCTTCTAACAAAGATCAAAGACTTGAACGAACAGTTGATTTTTGCTGATGACGTTATACCAGATAGCTCACTTATGCAGACCGTTCTGAATGGTCTTCTTGATTCATATCAGAGTTTTGCTTCTACTCTTCAGTTGATGATGAAAGGCAATCCAAATGCCTTGTCATTTGAGGAGTTAGTCTCTATTTTGTTGAAGGAGGACCAGTCCAGGCAGAACAGGTCCATTATGCATGTTGCAAATCAAGCTTTCCTGGCTAGTCAGAAGGGCAAAGGAAAATGGAGCTCTTCAACTAGTACACAAAAATCTGCTAATTCTCCACAATCAAAGAGGGAAGACAAAGATGAAAAAAAATCAAAAAAGCAGAAATTTTTTTGCAAGTACTGTAAAGGAAATGATCATATTATAAAGAACTGTCCAAAATTGGCTGCTAAAGAGGCAAAGAAGAAAGAGGCTAGAATGGTTGTTGTAGAGGGCTCTACACCAAAAATAGAGTCTGTTAATCTTGTGCAAGAAGAAGAATAGGTGTTTACTACTGTTTGCAGTTTTTACCCATCTTCTCATGAGCAGTGCATGTCTGCAATAGACTCAGATGTTTGGTACTTTGACAGTGGGGTGACGAAACATATTACCTCATAGCACAGTTTCTTCTCTTCACTCGAGCCTGCCCCTACAGGGAATACTGTTACATGTGCCAACAACTCCTCTTATCTTGTTATGGGGGTTGGTAAGATCATTTTGACTATTGCTAAAGGTAGTTCTTTCACTTTTTCAGATGCTTTGTTATTGTGCCAAGGATCAAGAAAAATATGTTATCAGTTTTTGCATTATCCAAGATTGGCTTGGTTGTGAAATTTGTTGATGACAGATGTACAGTTCATGATCTGTCAAATGATGATGTTATTATTGCTTCTGGAATTTTATGTCGTGGGTTGTATAACCTCATAGACTATGAAAGATCTGTAAATGATTCGGCATGTTTAGTACATGATTCTCAGGCTATGTCAGATGCAAAGCTTTGGCATCCATGCTTTGGTCATCTGAATTTTGCTAATTTGCTACACCTGCAGAAATTTGAAATGGTGTCCTCTTGCCCAAACTTGAGGCACCTAGAAAACATGTTTGTGAAGGTTGTATTTTGGGAAAAATGCAGCGTTCCTCCTTTCCAAAAGATGGTTCAGTTCGGGCTACTCAGAAATTACAGCTTGTACACAATGATGTCTATGGTCCTATGCAGATACCTTCTTTTGGAAATTATCTTTACTTCATCACTTTCATCAATGACTTTTTTAGGCATGCATGGGTATATCCATTGAAGGCAAAGTCCGAAGTGTTCATGTGCTTAAAACAGTTTTTGGTTTTGGTTGAAAATCTGTTAGGATGTAAAATGGGCACTCTCCGTTCTAATCGAGGGGGGAATATATGTCTTTTAATTTTAATGCATTTTTGGCTCAACGTGGGATAAAACGCTAGTGTACATTGCCGTATACACCTCAATAGAATGGAGTTGTTGAATGAAAGAATAGGTCACTCATGGAGATGGAGAGGTGTATGGTCAAGAGTTAGGCTTTACCACATAGTTTTTGGCTTGAGGTTGTCATGTGTGCAGCATATGTACTTAACAGGTGTCCCACTAAAGTGTTGTAGTCTATCACTCCATATGATGCTTGGCATGATCGCAAGCCATCTGTTTCTCATCTACGTGTTTTTGCTTGTTTGGCATATGCATTAGTGCCTGAACAACATCGTAGAAAATTGGATGATAAAGCAGTGAAATGTATTTTTGTTGGGTACAATTCTGAAAGTAAAGGCTATCGTCTGTATCATCCACAGAATAAATGCATTCTGTTAGCCGTGATGTTGTTTTTTTGGAAGATGCTATTCATCCATTACGTTCATGTACTAAGTAGACATCTATTAGCTCCAAAGACATGTATGATACTTTGCTGCCTCTTTTTATAGGTGGACAGTATAGTGCTGGTCCTAATGAGGCAACTTCTCAGCCTTTGCAGGTTTCATGTGATGATGCAGATCATCCCATTTCTTATGCAGATTTACATGATGCACTTGTTGATGAGAGATCTAATATTGAGGAGGCAAAAACCATGCCAAAATGGCTAGTGCAGACTTTGCGTGACAGCAAATTAGATGCACCTCTGTCATATCATACTCAATCAGGCTCTCATAGTGCATCTTTTGCATCAAATTGCTGTGCTATGACTGCATCTAGTCTATGTGATGAGACTGAGCCTATTTCGTTTGATGAAGCACAATATTCAGAAAATTGGATGGCTGCTATGCAATCTGAATATGATGCTATAATGAAGAATGGTACTTGGTCTTTATGTGACTTGCCTCTTGGCAAGAAGGCCATTGGCACTAAGTGGGTATACAAGCCGAAGCATAAACCTGATGGTACAGTTGATAGGTATAAGGCTAGGCTTGTTGCAAAGGGTTATGCACAGGAAAGAGGCATTGATTTTGATGAAACCTTTGCTCCTACTTGTCGAATGACTATTGTTCGTAGAATCTGTGCACTTGTAGCTCATCATGGTTGGAATGTACATCAATTGGACATTAAAACAGCATTTTTGAATGGTGACTTGCATGAAGAAGTGTATGTTTTGCAGCCCCGTGGCTTTGTGCAAAAAGGGCATGAAAACTAGTTGTGCAGGTTAAAGAAGGCATTATATGGTTTAAAGCAAGCACCATGTGCTTGGTATGAAAAGATACATGCCTATCTGATTGCACATGGTTTTGAGAATAGTCCAACTGAAAGCACCTTATATGTCAAGCGTGCTAATGATGTTCTTCTGATCATTGTGGTGTATGTTGATGACATGCTGCTCATTGGTCCTCATGAGAAGCATATTGCTTATTTCAAGGCTGATTTACATG
Organism: Ceratopteris richardii; assembly: GCA_020310875.1. NCBI lineage: Eukaryota > Viridiplantae > Streptophyta > Polypodiopsida > Polypodiales > Pteridaceae > Ceratopteris > Ceratopteris richardii. Next base: position 132,258,051 of record CM035433.1, read on the forward strand.
CCTCATTTGAGATGTCTGACTTGGGGCATTTGCATCATTATTTGAGCATTCAGTTTATGCACATTGATGGTGGAATGGCTTGTGTCAAATGAAATATATTGACACATTATTGTAGCGTTTTGTCCTTGAAGATTGTAAACCTATTGCCACTCCTATGGAGACAAGTTTATGACTGAGTCTTCATGATGTTGGAGATGCATTTTGATGTTGTTCTCTATCAGTAGGTTGTTGGATGCTTGATTTACTTATGCATTACTCGGCCAGATCTTCAGTTTGTTGTCTCACAAATAAGCAAGTTTATGCATTGCCCAGGAGTCAAGCATTGGCAGGTGGTTAAGCGCATCTTTTGCTACTTGAGTGGTGTACTCAGCTACTTGGGTTGTTTTATCCCAAGGGGGGATCACTACCACCAGATTTGCATGCTTTTTCGACTCTGATTGGGCTGGTATGATGCTCGTGTGTATACTAGTGGTTTTTGCTTCATGCTTGGTAGTTCATGTATATCTTGGTTGAGAAAGAAGCAGCCTACTGTGGGCACTACTAGTTTTGAGGCTGAGTATAGGTCAGCTTTCACAGTGACTATTGAGTGTGTGTGGCTCAAACGTCTTATGGCTCATTTGGGTGCTGTTCAGTCTTCTGCCACCACCATCTTCACTGACAGTTAGAGCGCATTGGCAGTTGCGAGGAACCCTATGTTCCATGCTCGCACTAAGCACATTGATGTGCATTATCATTATGTCAGGGAGAGGTTCTCTACTGGGGAGATCATCTTGGCATATGTGCCCACACAGGAGAACATTGCAGACCTTTTCACGAAGGCTCTGCCTAGCGAGAAGTTTGAAGCTTTCCTCAAAGCTTTGGGCTTACTTCCTTTTGTGGAGTGATTTCCACATAGCTTGGCACTTCCTTATACATGAGTGCAAGCTCCTTGTTCACCGCATCACTCCCAGGGGGGATTTGTTGATATATTTAGGTAGTGATGTTTGTGAACACCTTAGGATCGTTGGGGCACTTTTTCCCTCTTTAGGAGGTTTTTTCCCCCAGATTGTATATACGCCTATTGCCCTAACGGGCTACTTATCTTAGTACATTCTAGTGGTAATAAATTCAGTATTGTGTGTTGTGCTCCAAGCTTCTTCTTCCTTGTGTTGTTCGAGTGCTTCCGCAAACGTCTAACTCCAACATTTCTTTCTATCATGCAGTACTGACTATTAGAGTTCCCTTGATTGTGAGCCAGTATGGGGCAAACATTGGCCATGTAGTATCCTTTGCATTTATAGCATCATTTCACTATGATCATTCTTGGGGTTTATATATTTGAGACACCTAACTTTTGAGCTATGTTTTCTGCTAATTCATCAATTGATGTGGAAGGCTTTGATGTGAAGCTAATAGAACTATTTAAATCTCTATCAATCTTTGAATGTTCTAACTCTTCTTCCAAGTTATCCTCAATGCCGATACACATTTTCACACATTGCTCTATGCTCCTGGGTTCCTTCAAGGACATATATGGTTCTAACTTTGCACTTATCAAGCCATCCAAGAACAATGCCACTTGCTTGGCTTGTCTGGGTAACTCTGGAATAGGACATCTCTCAACGTATTGTCTAAACCTTCATCTTGCCAGCCAAAGAGTCTCTTGGGGTGTTTGCTTAAACCTATGGATCAAAGAGAAAGTATTATGTCCGATGCCACTTATAGAGAACTCCATGATAAAGGCTTCTAGCAACTAGTTGATATCCCTGAACTGACCTTGATGTAGTGGTTGGAACCCACATCAAGGTTGTGTTCTTTAGATCTAGACCAAAAGCAGTGTACAAAGTGAACAAATCTTCCACCTGTTCAACTTTCAACACTTGTCTAAAATTTGCTACATGGTCGTAAGGGTCTCTCGTGCTATCAAAGTAGTTCTTGATCGACCTCACTAGTTGAGTGGGTCTCAAAATCCTAGGGCGTTCTCTTGGTTTAGTTAGGGGAAATTCATGCATGCCTCTCTAAAGTCTTGGTCCTCTTGGTCTCTCCTAATTTATTCTATCTGTATCTAATCCTAACCTTTATGTCCCATAGAGGTTTTCAAAACTCACTTCTAGTTGCCCTCAATTCTTATCTTTGGGAATTCTTAGAACATGAGAGAATCCAACTCCATGCTAACCATGAGAACCATATGCTCTCTGTGGAGGGAAAAAAAGTTCACGCTTCCAAGTGTAGGCATGCCTACCATGTTCCACGACCATGAACATGTTGGTGCCAATGTCCAAATCTTCACATTTGGCTTAGCATGGAAGATAATATGTGGAAGTACTAGATGACTCATGTCAACCGGAGCTTATAATTGTTGATCATTTACCATTGTAAAACGTTTATTCTTTGGAGAATCTTGCAAAAGCCTAAATCTCATGGAATTAGGAAGAACAATAGCTATGAGTTTCAAATGAGAGAATAACTCCTAGATTAAGGGAGTCACTTGTTAGTTGGAGCCAATTTTGAATTCGAATTCAAACTTGGAAGAAAACTTCTTATAAAAAACCTTTGTAAATCTCATGGCTGTGTGGCCTCATTTCTTGATCATTTGTAGGACTTGAGAAGCTCACATCATAGCTCACTCAGTCCATCATCATTGAGCAGCATTATAATGCCAATAATCATGTACAATCATGTTTTATAATACATATACTTCATTCAACATCTCTATCTACTTCTCTACTATGACTACTCAGAACAGTAAAGTTTCTCTAGTCATATCTCAGTGAATTCTCAACCATTTTGCACGATCTATAGCTTGTTGAAACCAACTTGAAGTCTACTTTGTGTTGTCAAAATCTCAAATGCATTTGGTTCAGCCATCTAGGAGAAATCATCATCGAAGTGCTCATTGGTCATCTACTAGTTAGTCCCTAAAAAATCGGGGGTAAGCTTTGGTTTGCTAAAATCATTTCTCAGAGCATAGTTGATCATTTTAGATGATTCCACTTGCAATCATTAGCTATCTAAGCTAGTTGAATTCCCTCAAAAAGAATTTCATCAATTGTTATTTTACTGTGAGCACTAAGCAAAAGAACCAACAGGTGTATGGACTAAAATAGCAAGTTTTGTGACACTAGCTATTCATGAAGTAGTCTGTTTTGATTCATTGGTTCAAGAATCAACTCCAAAGTACATAGGTACTTTATTGATGTCATTTGCAATCTAAAAGGGCCTACTCTCCAACTCGGGATTGTATGAGGGTAGGTACAAAGCAGGTTTTAGTAGTACCACCTCAGTTCCTTGAGGTATCCATCCATCTCTTCCAACAGTGGTATCAGAGCAAGTTGAGGTAAAATGGGAGATGGTTTCCCTTCTTTCATTGATAAATTGGACAGGTATAATTATCTAGCATGGTCCTTGAGGATGAAGACCTATCTACAAGGAATGATTCTCTATGGATACATATCATGAGATGACGAGATGCCCATATTCAAAAACAAAAACCAACCTACAAGAGAGGAACAAGAAAGACTCAACTCATCGTGTGCCAAAGATGCTTTAACCACGTCATATCTACTCAACTCTATTTCAGACTTCCTTCTTCCTCACATTAGGAATTGCAAAACTTCCCAAGAGGCTTGGGATACTCTATCTTCGTACTTTTCTTCCAATACAAGAGCTAAGAAAAATCAATTGTGGATGGAGTTTACTACTCATAAGAAGCAAACTAAGTAGAATGTTTCAGAATATCTTACCAAAGTAAAGGATGTGGTTGATCAATTGGCAAGCATAGGAGAGGAGATTGAAGAGGAGCAACTAGTGAGACAGATAATCAATGACATCAAGGCAGATGATAAGTGGGAATTTCACAACTACAATGGATCTTAATATGGATATGAAAATCCTTGATCTTACCACTCTAATGGGGCAACTCTTTACCCATGAAGCCAAGATCAACAAAAATGGTGAAACCATCAAGAGGTAACAAATTCTTCTACCCCCTATATAGATATAGGAAAGTGAGGAAAGAGCAAAAAAGTTGAAGATGAAAGTACTACTTCTCAAGCTAACTATGCAGGAAGAGGTAGGAATTCAAAAGGAAGGGGCAGAGGAGGTAAGCAAGGTAGGGGGAGACCTTTCAACTCTTCCCCATGCAATATATGTGGACTGTCTAATCACACAACAGATGAGTGCTATAGGAACTTCAAGGACCAGAGAGGAAGAGGATTTCAAAGAGGTGGCTACTCACAATCAAGAGGAAGATTCAACCACAATCAAGGATACAACCATGGCTACAACAACAATTATCAAGGAGGATATAAATCAAGAAAAGACTTCAACAACTACACAAAGGATCAAGAGGATTCTCTTCTCATTATGAACATGACTTCAAAACAAGGTATGAATGATGAGCACCTCTTCTCTATTGACTCAGGTTGTTCAAACCATGTAGCAGGCAATGTAGCTCTTCTTTCTGATCTTGAGGAGCCCAAAGGAAAGCACCAAGTGCAGACAGGTGATGATACCAAGGATTCAGTTGTCAAGGTAGGAAATGTCAAAACTTCTGGTGGGAATAGGAATCTGTTGAGAAGATTTCTTTATGTACCTACTATCACGAAGAATTTGATGAGTGTTGGACAGATAGTGGAAAAGGGTTTGTAGGTTAGGTTCAATAAAGCTTTTGTGGAGGACCCCCAACACGGATTCAGAAGAATTGCCAAGCGAGAGAAAACAGGTAGATTGTTTACATTTGAGCTTGAGGACACTAGAAACATTGCACTTTATAATTATACGGATCAAACTTTGTCTGAGCTAGAGATATGGCACAAAAGATTAGGGCACATTGGTGAGAGAACATTGAAGCAGATATGTAGAGATCAATGTGTACTTGGGATACCTAACGTATCCAAGCAACATATGATCTATAAATGTAGTGCATATCAGTTTGGTAAATCACATAGATTACCCTTTACAAAGAAAGGTTATATGCATGAGGATTATTTAGAACTTGTCCACACAGATATCTGGGGACCAATCAAGGACCTTTCAATTTGAGGCTCAAGGTACCATGTGTTGGCATACAAAGCAACAAAGGAGTCATGCACAATACGGCAACAAGGCCAGATCATTTTTTCCCATAGATTATGTACAACCCAAGTGATTTTAATCACTACACAAACATTGTAAATCCCGTTTTTGGTAAATTAGACTCCATTTTGTGCAAGCCGAGGAGTCCTCGAGCTTGAGGAGTATTAGAAGTACCATCGTACCAAATTTCATAATTTTTAGACTTCGTTTGAGCCCTCAAATAAGCCCTGGAACCTAATTTTTAACTAGGCCGGACACTAGGTCTGGACAGGGCCAAAAGCTAGCCAAAAACTATAAAAAGAGCTAGAGAGCTCATTTTTGAGGTTAGATTGTAATTGAAACGAACTTGTAAGAGCTTGTGAAAGTAATCTAAAGCACTCCATTGATTCTCTCTCTTTGTCTTGCCGTGTGTGCGCGCGTGTGCGTATGTGTGTGCATGCTTGTATGCTTCTCACTCACGCACTTGTGCCGCCACTTGCTCGAGGTCTTCATACCATCCTCACGTCTTCCCGGATTGACATTAAAGGAGGTGCTACTCATCACTGAGCTACACCAAATTTTGGCGCCGTTGCCGGGGATCGAGCTTTGAGGACGAGCGTGTGATGGTAAGACGTAGAGTTGACGCGTTGGAGTTGTAGGTATTTTCTTCACTCTCATCGGTTTTCTTTTACTTTCTTCACCATCTTCATCATCATCATCACCATCTCCCACGTCCATCTCCATCATCGCGAAAATTTCAGTTTTGACTATATCCCCATCTCCACCTCATTTCCCTCATTTCACTTGTGAGAGAGAGCGAGAGAGCGAACTTGCATGTGCTGTTTTTGCTTGTTTTCTGAGCTATTTTGCAGGTTTTTGCTGTACCATCATCCCCAGCAGTGTGCGCAGGTACGACAGGTTCTGCACAGGTCCCGGGACGACAACCTCTGTCTATCGCGACAGACAGAAAATCTTAACATTTTGTGAATGCATGATTAGCACTGTAACCTACACCTTGTGGGCACTCTAGATCACTAGAAGTTTTTCAAAAATTTGCATTTTTTCAGTCTATCGCGACAGACACTGTCTATCGCGACAGACACCGTCTATCGCGACAGACAGAGACCCACGACAGACACCGTCTATCGCGACAGACACCGTCTATCGCGACAGACACCGTCTATCGCGACAGACAGAAATCCACGATAGACACTGTCTATCGCGACAGACACCGTCTATCGCGACAGACAGAAATCCGCGACAGATACCGTCTATCGCGACAGACAGAAATCCACGATAGACACTGTCTATCGCGACAGACACCGTCTATCGCGACAGATACCGTCTATCGCGACAGACACCGTCTATCGCGACAGACAGAAATCCACGATAGACACTGTCTATCGCGACAGACACCGTCTATCGCGACAGACAGCCCCCACGATAGATTGTGTCTATCGCGACAGACACCGTCTATCGCGATAGACAGGCATTTTCGGCAAAAAATTAAGGAGTGAATTTTTGGAAATTTAGGCTAAATTTTGGGCATATTTGCACTTTCATGTACTCATCTACTTACAAAGGCCTTAGAAAATGCATTAAAACCCCCGAAAGGTTCTGTTTGTCTAGTTAACCCCCTAAACCCTGAACGGTCACAACTTTTTCATACGAGATCCATTTTTTGAGCTCTAGGGCTTGTCGGAAAGCTCGTGACATATACTACGCGCCCTCAACTGTTTTTTCTAAGAATAACGCGTTGATTTTCAGATAGGGTATTTGGAAGTTGGCACACTGAGGGGTAGGAACACCAAGGAAGCTCTAGAGGAAATTTCTAGCAATACAAAAGGGGGAACAAGGGTCATTAAAAAAGTGTCTGAAATAAATTGTCTGTCAATTGAAAGGTCTACTTGGAGCTAATCTTGGGATTTATGCAGGCCTATTGAGAAGCAATTGAGAGCATCCAAGCAAGGGTGTTGCGCACGCTTGAGAATCAACTTCTCGAGCACTAAAGAGCAAGGTTCGGCAACAAAGGTCGGAATATTCTCAACTCCCTCTGTCATTTCCTAGCTCAAGCTAAGAACGACTAGTGATAGGAGTAAGCCAGGGCGACGGTAGGCAGTTATCAAGTGAAGACTACCTAAAAACTCAAGTTCAAGTTAAAAACATAATCTCTGTACTGTCGATAACCTAAAGGAAAAGAACCTAACGTGGAACGATCAACCTAAAGTACGAAGAACATTCAAGTGTTCCTGACGACGTGATATTAGACAAGACCATAAACACAATAATTAACTAAAAAGAATCAAGTGACTGGTACCAATTGATCGGCAACGAGGTTGTACTCTGGAAAAAATTGGGCTAATCAGTTAGGCATATGAACCTTAGATCAGGACGACACCTAGTAAGAGAGAGACAAAGCCTTAGGTCTTCAGAGGCTAGTGTCAACCACACTGCAAGGTCTTGGGCCCAGCAGTTGAGTCGCCACTCTCATTACCCTAGCTCTGATACCAGTGAGTCAGAGATGTCTCAAGGCATGGACAGACCTACGGGAAGTTCAGGAGTGCCTTACTTGTACAGGGTGGAAGGCCCTTACAAAACACAGTTGGAATACCTTAGGACCAACCGATTAGGTGCGAGCATCTATGAGGACGGCCTAGGAAGATCTGTGGTCCAGATTAAAAACCCTGACCAATCCATAGGACTAGAGCACCCAGCTGTCAAGTTTGAAAACGGTGCATACCTGGACAAGGAAGGAACCATATACGTAGTCACCAGTCATCCAGATAGGACAGATGAATTTGGAAATGTAATTTCAGAAGCGGACTTAGGTGACTTGGAACAAGGAAACATGGGAGTGGAACCTAGAACCCCTCGAGGTAAATCAGTTCTCACTAGGATTATCACGCCTGAATGGGTCCCCCAAGACAACAAGAGCATAGAGTTGCTCCTCAATCGAGAAACTGATGAAGCCTTTTGGAGGTATAAGTCTAATCAGCCAACAGACATAGGAAATATCATGATCTATGAGTTTAAGGATCCGGACAGCCCAGGTAGAGTGACTTACTTAGATCATGCTTCAGAACGGATCTTTGGGGTGACAGAAAATGATAGACATGCCTACACTTGGAAGGGCGAATTTATTTTCCCCCAACCTAGATCAAATGTATCCTATGGTCACCCTGGGGCTGGAACTTCCCAAGCTCATGGTACGCAAAGAGACAGAAGTAGAGATAGACCGGAAGTAAGTTTTGCCAACCCAGTGGGCAGAGAAAGAACGAGAACCGAGACGAATAGGGTAGAACCCGAGATGCATAGAGCCCACAGGAACCAAAGAAATGTAGATGGATTCCCTCTGCCGAGACCTAGGGAGCACACAAGAACTTTGAGACCCACCCAGCTAGTTAAGTCCATGAAGAATTACTTTGACGGCACAGGAGATCCCTATGATCATGTGGCGGAGTTCAAGCAAGTCTTGAGAGCCGAACAAGTTGAGGATCTATTCACGCAGTACAATGCCTTCGGTCTAACCCTGAGGAATACGGCACTTACATGGTTTCAACCATTGGATGAGCGCCAGTTCAGGAGCATAGACCAACTCCTAGAAGCATTTATTATTGAGTTCTCCAAGAGTGGCATAAGGCACAACACCTCCTCACTGATTCACAGCTTCAAACAAACCCCTCAAGAGACTGTGAGACTTGCCGGAAGAAGATTTAGACAATATCTTGAAAGGTGCCCTATTTCGGAGCTACCCACATCTGCTAAACAAGTAGCCTTATTCCTTGACGGATTGTTGAGTCCAAAATTGAGATCCTATGTGTATCTGAAAGACCCTAGGACTATAGAAGAGTGTGTACGTATGTGCATTGACATTGAAGATAACCTAGGAGAAGAGCTAGAGCTGTCCAAAATTTACAAAGATTCAGGTAGTGCATCTAGTCAATCTTCCACACAAGCCACATCAATTGAGGAACTGGCCGAAAAAGTAGCTCAGAAATTAGGTGTGACTAGCAAACAAATTCCAAGGTTTGCTCCTGTGAAAAGGTGCTATACATGCAGTGGTGACCATATGGCGAACGTCTGTCCCATTATGGCTCAACCCCAAGTAAACCCTAGTAGCCAGTACTGCACCATAGAACGGAGATACACCAACCACACCGCACAAGACTGCCCATACAACAAGCAGGCGGTTAGGCAACCCTACCCTCAGCCCTACCAACAAGGCAGATACCAGAACCAGTACCCTCCACAACCATATGGCAGGCCACAACAAAATTTCCAACCTCAATATCAAAACCAACAAAGGCCTCAGCCTGTGCTAGCACAACAAACCCCAGCCCCAGCTAATGTGATTCCGGTAAAGTATGCTGTTGCAGAAGAAAACCTGAATAGAGCTATAGTCCCTATAACATCCTTGATCTCTGAAAATGACCCAAGTGATCATAGCTTTGATTCTACCCATGTGGATAGCCCCCAGGCTTACTACATGCAGTCTCCAGAACATGGTGAGTCCTACTATAGTGAAGAGCCGAACGAACCTAGTTGGGAATCAGATTACACGAACGTCATGTATACAAACCCCAATCCTAGGCCTCAATCTAGGCAAGTCAGACCTCCATTCCCAAGAGGGCCGTGCTACAGATGCCAAGGTGATCACCTCATTCGTGATTGTCCCTTACCTCCGCCTACACAAACTCAGTCCGTGACTATCCAAGGCTTTTGCCAAGACTGCGGAAAAGAGCATCTCTTACGAGATTGCCCTAAGAACCCCAATAGCATGCCAAAAATCACCCCTATCAACGTTGTTGGGTTAGTGGTAGACTCCTCAGGAAGTGTCACTTCCACTGCACCAGTACAGGTAGTCACTAGGGCTCAGGCATTGCAGCAAAACCAAGGGGTAGGCCAGGAAAAGAGCCTAGATGCTAGCGATGCTGAGAGCCAAAATAAAAAGAGAACAAGAGCTTGGAAAGATAGCCGCGAACGTATGAAAAGGCAATGGGCAAAGAAGATGAGTGAACTTGAGGAAAGTCTACGAGAAACCAAGGCTAAAATCATAGAGATCACATCTCAACCGCACTCTCACACGTTACCACCGCTACCATCCCCATCACCCTCCACCCCTCCACCCTCTAAGACAGCCCACGTAACCAACCCACCACCCCAAACAGGATCGGTATTAGCTGATCCCACTCCCGAAGACATAGACATGACGCTTAAAGCATATCAGGCCAGAATCCAAGAAGGGCCAAACGTCACGGATCATGACAAGTGCTATCCTAGAGCTGACCTAGAGATAGAAAGAACCAAACTATGCGCAAAAATGGTCGCATTGGCTCAGACTATGTTTGAAGCCAGTCGCCTTTTCAATTACTCAGGCTCAGCCAAAACGCAATTACACTTGGATGGATTCCTAGAGAAGTTAGAGAGGATAATTGCAAGATCTGACAAGGAAGAAAAAAATCAAGACCAAGAAAAAGCAAGCAAAAACAGGAATCAGTCCCAATCAGAAGTGTATGTGGCCAATGCCCCTAAACCGGACAACTTCCCCTCCGTAGAAAGAATAGAGAGGCCAATAGCACAGCCAGAAAAGGAATCTACCCCTCAAAGAAAGGGAAGGGCAAGAGAACGGGTAAGCCAGCCTCTTCAGGAAGCCCGTGGGCCTCCTCAAGAAGCTTATATTCCCCCCCAAAAGGCAGATGAGCCCCCCTCGAAAGCTCAAGTACCTCCACAGGTTGCCTACATTCCTTCTCAGGGAATGTGTGAGCCTGTTCGGAAAAGTAATAGAATAAGTAATCCTCCCCAAGAAGCTTGTGCTCCAGCCATTTGCGAGAACGAGGAGAGAGTCAACAATAGAATCAGCCCTCCTTCACAGGTTGCTTATGCGCCCAATTCTACGGAGCCAAACACTTCTTCTTCTATGAATCGGTTTGCACCAGACTTCCTACGAGAGATTCAAGAAGACAAATGGGATAACGAAAGCGAGGTCGCCCCTCCTTTTGAACTTGTGGACGATGCACACGACCAATTCCCACAAGACATCCCATCTATTTACGGGGAGCATGAGAGTGTTCAGTCTCACGAGAGATTAGACTTTGAGTCTAATTCCATACAAGAGCTACCCCACTTCACAGGCCCATGGGAAGCAAAGTCCACATGTATGAGAGCACCCACAGTCATGGTAAGGAACGACGACTCAGTCATTCCTAGGAACACAGAGGTAGTGAAGAACACTAATGTGCAGTGTAATCTCAGGTTAGAAGAGCTACTCAAGGTTAGACCTGAATTATGGAAACATGTAGCCAAACAAGTACCAGAGATAGCAAAACCTCGTTCCCAGGTAGGATCCCATAGGACAGTGCCAGAAATTCCCTTGGATAAGATCGGGGATATGTGTGAAGGTGAAGAAGGGAACACCTATCTTCCCATCACCTACCAGGACTACACCACGAAGGCAATTTTGGACTCAGGTGCAGGAGTTGCAATTGCCACTACCTCCTTATGGAAGCGTTGGGGCAAGCCAGCACTCAGGCCAACGAGAATGAAATTGCAAATGGCAGATGGTCACATAGAGAGACCCCTAGGATTTCTAGAAGGAATAACTCTCACCACTTGTGGTGTCGAGTTTGAACATACCTTTGCCATATGTGACTTCAGCAAAAATCATGCCTATGAGATGATTTTGGGAAGACCATTCATGCGACAGTTGCAAGTGGTACAGGATTGGGGGACCAATTCTTTGTACCTGCAGCACTTAGGTGTTACAACCAAAGTCAATCTCAAGGATTATTCTCATAGAGATGTCCCTCCTATCCAGTGGAATCCCATCCATAGAGCTAAAGATGACACAGAATCTGTGCATTCCATAGGGTCTGGATCCTCATGGATGCATGAAGATACTCACTTATGGATGTGCAAGGTAGCAGTAGAGGAAGAGAAGAGAGAGAAAGCCAGAGAGGTAGGTGCGAAAGAAACCCATAGATCAATCCAAGACCCAGCCTATGCACCTGTAGTTTTTCCAGACGAAGAATTTGAACCTCACGGTTGGGCAGAAATCTTAGCAACAATGGACGTAGCCATCAACGAAGAACAATGGACACCTCACTGTGATGAGGATGGTTATGATATTTCAGTCTTCTCCATAGAGCCAATCATGGGAGAGGCAGTTCTAGAAGAATGCGAACCTAGCCCTGATGCATTTGAGGATGCAAGTGACTCCGATCTAGAGTCAATCATTATGGACCCACCATTTGCATCAGATGAAGAATACTTCCATGAGGTAGGATTTCAAACCCAGAGGCATGGAGAGCTGACAAATGACGTAAGATTAGCAACACATGTGAGCCCGAAGGAAGAAGGGAAGAAACGAAAGAAGAGAGAAGCCTCACCAGAAGAGGAAGAATCTTTGTTTGAGGTCCCCGAAAATTTTAAGAAGTATGAGATAGATGACAGGAGAGTCATGATAAGAATGCCTAAACGGGAGGCACAATCAGGAGAGGCCTATGATAACAAAGAAACCACCAAGAAAATAGTAGTGGCCATAGAAGAAGGAGAGGAGAGATGCACGTATATAGGCCATGACCTGACAGAAGAAGAAGAGCACGAATTGATTGCCTTGCTAAGAGAATACAGAGATGTATTCGCTTGGAGTTACAAGGATTTGAAAGGGGTTGACCCGGACATATGCTCGCACACCATCCCCATGACCTCAGATGCCAAACCCTCTAAGCAAAAGCCTTATACGTATAATGATAATTACGCTGCTAAGATCAAGGAGGAGATAGATAGACTGGTCGAAGCTGGATTTATCTATGAAATTGAGCACACTGAATGGGTATCCCCCATCGTAGTGGTGCCCAAGAAGAATGGCAAGCTGCGTGTGTGCATTAACTTGAAAAAGGTTAATGCCGCCACAATTCGAGATAACTATCCGCTTCCCATAACAGAGCATCTCTTAGAAAGAGTGGCAGGCAAGGAAGTGTACAGCTTCCTTGATGGATTTTCGGGCTACAATCAAGTAGCCATAGCTCGAGAGGATCAGCATAAGACAGCCTTTGCCACAGAATGGGGCATTTTTGCTTTTAGAGTAATGCCATTTGGGCTTACCAATGCACCAGCCACCTTCCAGAGGCTGATGTGCCATGTGTTTAAGGAGTTCCTGAGGAAGAGTTTAGAAGTCTATGTTGATGATCTTTGTGCTCATTCCAATGTTAGACAAACTCATATTCCTGAACTCAGACAAATCTTTGACAAATGTAGAGAATATCAAGTCTGCCTGAACCCAGAAAAGTGCGTTTTTATGGTCAGGCAAGGAAAGATTCTAGGACACATAGTGTCAAAGAATGGCATATCTACCGACGAAGAAAAAGTGAGAGCCATAGCAGAGCTACCTAGGCCAAAGAATGTCAAGGAAGTACAAGCTTTCATGGGGCATTGTGGTTATTATCGACGATTTATACACATGTATGTTGTCATTGCAAAGCCCATGTACGGACTTCTGACAAACTTTGAGTGGACGGATGAATGTGAGAATTCCTTCCAGGAACTTAAACGAAGATTATGTTCAGCACCAATCTTGACCACACCAGATTGGAATAAGCCATTCCATGTTCATGTTGATGCGTCCAATTATGCCATTGGATGTGTGCTTGCACAACCTACTGGTGAAGGTAATATGGATCTTCCAATTGCCTATGCCAGTAGACAATTGAATGCGGCTGAACGGAATTACACCACTACAGAGCGCGAAGGATTAGGCATGGTATATGCAGTCAAGAAATTTAGACACTATTTGCTTGCAAATAAGTTTAAATTTTTTACTGATCATCAGGCATTGTTATACCTAGTAAACAAGCCATGCAATACGGGAAGATTAGTAAGATGGTTTCTCTTGCTAATGGAATATGATTTTGAGGTCGTGGTAAGAAAAGGGAGGACTCACTTGAGAGCAGATCATCTCTCTAGACTCACGTCTGGAGAAGCCCCACAAGGAGTATCAGATGACCTTCCTGATGCTTACCTATTTAATTTGGAGGTGGTGCCGCAGTGGGCTAAGCCTTTGGTACCAGTCTTGACATACGGGCCTAACCATCCAGTGGTAAACACACGGAATAGAGAGGTTGTAAAAGCCCAGAAGTACCACATCATGGCAGGAAGCATGTACAAGCACACAGACCAAGGGATCTTGGCTTGTTGCGTAGAAGAGGATGAGTACGCTAAATGGTTGCAATTAGCACATGTAGGTGCGTTAGAGCAACACCATTCAAAGCAAAGAACTTTGCAGACTCTAAAGAGATTCGGAGTGCATTGGCCAACTATGGAAGCTGATGTCCAAAAGTTGTGCAAGGAATGCCCAATCTGTTGCACTAAACCACCAGTGGAACATGCCACTCTTTATCAAGTATCCATTGTGCCAGATTGGAGTGAACCTCTAGTATCATTCTTGAGAACAAACACATTCCCTCCAGACATGACTCTAGCTAGGAAAAGGAGTTTAGAACAAGAAGCCCAGGATTACTCACTCATCGGTAATAATCTATATAAGCGCGGTAAAGATGGTTACCTGAGACTATGTGTCCACGAAAGTGAATATCTGAAGATCTTGGAAACTGCTCACCAAGGTGTAGCAGGAGGACACTTTGGACCAGATCGGGTAATCAAGGCGATACTATTTGCGGGCTTCTGGTGGCCTACCCTTCACATGGATGCACATACCTATGTGAAACGGTGTGATGTCTGTCAAAGGACTCAGTATCCTATACGCAAAGATGAGATGCCACTGAAACCTATGATGAGTGGACGTGCATTCTCTAAGTGGGGAATAGACTTCGTAGGTCCTATTAATCCCCCAGCTAAGGGTTCTCATGCGGAATACATCATTGTGGCAACAGATTATCTCACCAAGTGGGTAGAGGTAAAAGCTACAACCAAGAACGATGCTCAAACAACTGCCAAATTCTTGTTTGAGAATGTATTCACGAGATATGGACTACCTATAGAGCTTGTAAGTGATAGAGGCACTCATTTCTTGAATGAAGTTATTGAAAATCTACTCCAAGAATTCTTGGTAATACACAAGAATTCTGCCCCTTATCACCCTCAAGCTAATGGTCAAGCTGAGAGCACTAATAAGATTTTGTGCAATGTGCTGACAAAATTAGTGAACACTAAACGCTCTGACTGGGACAAACAACTACACCATGCTGTTTGGGCATACCGAGTTGCCTACAAAACGGTACTCCAAGCCACCCCCTTTCAGATGGTATTTGTGTTAGAGTATGATCAATGTCTACCCCTCATGATTGTATGCACATTTTGTAAGGCCCCCTTTATGAGGAGAAGCCAAGTGTGCATTACCCAATTGATGGGAATCCCAACTTGAATGTTGGATGAAGGTCATATTGGACCATGTAAGATATTATAAGGAAAGGGAGTTACCAGGGTCCCCAATTGTGGGGTCCGGGGCAGCGGTGAGCAGCCCCGGCTGGGGGGTCCAAGGGGGCCAGCGGGCCCCCTGGCTGGGGGGTCCCAGGGGGCCAGCGGGCCCCCTGGTGGGGGTCCGGGGGCAGCGCCCCCGGCGCGACGGTAAAGGGAATATTCCATGGAATATTCCCTGTCGGAGTCAGAAATCATTTATATTTGTTAGGTCGGTTCAACCAGTCTAAGCCGTGTATGGCAATTACGCGGGCGGTGGCCGCCCACTCTCTACCGCACATGTATAGCCGTCCATGGCAGGCCACCCATGATCCTATATATACATGACTTCTGCACTACCTAAGACATTGAGTTGAGCCAGCATACCTCTACCTTGTATCTCCCTATCTAGAGTTGTCTAGATCACCATTTAAGCTCTACCTTGAGAGCGCACGGGTGGACAACGCCATCATCTTTGTACTTGCTGCTAGTAGAAAAATTGTTGAGATTCTCCTATATCTGTTATCTTCTCTGCTATTGCTCCTGTGTTATATTGCGTAACTATTGTCTTACAATTTGGCCAAAACGCTGTGTTACCCTTGGACTTCCTGATCCCTACATTGAGAGTAGCACAAGAGCACAAATGGACAGGTCATGAGCTCTCCTCTAGGATCTTTGACCTTGAACGATTAGGGGAAACGAGACTGAGAGCCGCTGCAGGGATATACGCAGCCAAGAAGAGACAGAAGGCATACTTTGATGCCCACGTGAAGGATAAAGGCTTGAAAGCAGGAGATCTAGTTTTAGTCTATACACTAAAACAACACGCGAGGAAGCTAGAAAAGAGAGGCTACGGACCTATGATCATCAATAGGATCTCCACGAGCGGAGCAGTACAATTGGCCACATTAGAGGGTGATGTTCTCCCAAATTATATTAGCGGTTGCAGAGTCAAGTTGTATCAGGAACCCCTCACGGAGGAAATGCTCAGTCGACTCAACACTGCTAAGAAACGCAAAGAGGAAGAAAAGCGAGTTCGAGAAGAGGCTCAAGCTGAAGCTTTAGAACGCATCAGAAGGATGAAATTACGAAGGCAAGGTAGAGATCAGCCTGGAGCGAATGACTATGCAGACCATGGATTTCCTATGGCCATGTGTGAAGTCGCAGGAACAAGCTCGCATAGGATAATTGATAGACGTCCTTTCGTAACCTTAGATATAGGACACGGAAAGAGTGCAAGGACCGTAAGAGCCTTGATTGACTCAGGTGCAGCCACTAGTGCTGTTAAATTGTCTTACTGCCAAGAATTACAATTGATTGTCAATCCTGTGGAAGCATATCTTATAGGATTGGGAGGAGTGGAAACCCCTTGCATGGGCGAGGTGGAACTTCCCCTCTACATTCACGATGAGGCAATGACCGTTAAAGTACTAGTGTGTCAAGATGAGGATCTCACTGAACCTCTCGTCTTGGGTCAGGATTGGATCTATGACCAAGCAGTCAATCTAAACCTAAGAAGTGGACTTCTCCAGGTTTGGCTCAATCATAGTCGAGTCACAGTAGAATTAGACAATGGAGCACTCAAGGAGCTAGGAAAGGCACAGACTCCTGGTCCTTCCAGGGGTACACATGAAGATGACCATGCTGTTCTTGTTCAAAACCCTGTGTTGCAGAGGAATGATATTTGCAAAAAAGGAGTCAGGGATGCAACGGAACTCCCTTCTTTTCCAAAGGCCAGAAGGAGGCAGCAACCAAAGGCGGATCACAAGCAGAAGAAGCAGAGTACTACCTATGTCCGAGATCAAAAATACCTGCGCAGCAGAATGTCCCAGAAAATAAACCAGGTGTGGGTGCGGAAAGGCGAACGACCGGGTGCACCACCGTCAACTACACGGGCAAAGCCTCTTATTAGTAACCAACAACACGACGCTAATAAGAAGTCTGTCAGAAATTCTTCTGCTAAAGTAAAATCTATTTGGGTGCCCAAGAAGTCGATGAAGGCAAGCCCACAATCTAGACAAATTTGGGTGCCTAAGGCTTGCTTGAGGGCACAAGTAGTTACGCCAAGGCCACAACCTATGCAGCATAACCCATCTACGAGTACAACCAGTATTCCCTCGTGCTCAACACTTAGGAACACACCAAGACCCATGAGCATGCATGTAATCACTTATAAGTGGGTCCCTAAAAGGCCCCATTCCCAAACAGCGACACCGACACAGCTCTCTGGAGTCTCTACGAAACCGAAAGCAAAGCCCATCCACTGCATTTGGCAGTCTAAGATCTGTAATAAACCCCCCGACCCAGATTTGTAAATTCACCCCACTTACTAACGGCATTAGTCTCCTAGGAATACACAAACGTTAACTACACTCACTGTCTTCGTGCACTTACTAACCACTAACTCACCATCTACCTCATGTTAATGTTGTAACGGGGACAATAACGGATTTATTTTGTCCATTACGATGTTAACACATGATTCTATATTCTCACAGAATCAGAAAGCAAGAAGAGAAATGGTAGAAGCGACAGGTTCGGGCTCACAAGTAGGGATACTCACTGCAGGGATTGATGTGGATAGCCTACCTGTGGACGTGCCTCCGACTGAACGACCAGTGGAGTTGCAACACCTCCAGCAACTCCCGGTGCCAGATCCACCTACAGGAATCACGGAAAGAGTTCATGCGAATTCTCATTGGTTCAATGGCATGCCCGGTCCATTAGGTGAGGCCAAGTATATCTGGGAGTCTAAATGCGAGTATGACAGATCATGGGTGCGATTCCAATTTTTCTCCAAGGAGTTCGAGACTTTACAAAACACAGAAGATCTACAGATCATATGGCAACGAGCAGGATTGGCGGAATATTTTGAAGCCCCACTACCTAAACCTGATCTCCTCCGATGTTACTATTTGGTCTCCACATTACAAGCTAATGAAGATAAGGACCAACCCGGATCATTTGTTCTCCCCTCATTGCTGGGCAACAACGAGTTGAAGAGGTTTGAACTTACTGTGGAGTTGGTAAGCGACGCTTTAAATATGCATGGCACGCATGTACCCTCAGAAAAGGATGCTCTCGTTCCCAACAACATGAAGGACAGGAAAGTAGTGAAGCTGAAAGACATGGCAGCCCTCACCCCAAATGTGTCCATCCCTCTCCGCATGTGCATGCAACATTTCGCCTTCCCCGGTCAAGACCGATTCACGCAACCACACAAGAAGATCTGGTTTGCTCTCTACTTGGCAGAAGCAGGTGCGCTACCTATTAAGCTACCAGTGTGGATTATAGATCAGTTGTATGAAGCGAACAAACGGGCTTCTAGGAAATTAGTGGTGAACGGATGCTGTGCACTCACACGCATCATTTACCGATGCTTAGCATATGATGTCCCCATTGAGCGTGCCTTAACTTGGGCACAATTACAAATGTTTAAAAGGCTCAAGACATCCACACATCAGTCCAAGCGCATGAGGGGCGCGATTCCGTGTGTCCAGGCAAGGGAAGTCCTGACTACTCCTGAGGCATCACCATTAAGAGAGGGCACTGTACCTCCTTTTACCATTAGGATACCCAGGTCGGAATCTGACACTACGACACAACCCACCCCATCGGCTCCTCCGGTTACACCTGAATTCGAGTTTGCTGCCACTGGAGAGGCGGAAGGACTGGACCCCCAGGATTTCGAAGCATTCCTACAAAGCACACAATTCTCTGATGTAGAGTTTTATTCAGAGGCAGAGGAGCAGGGCACATCCTCACGAAGAAGAAGAAAGTCTACAGACGGTAGACATGTCCATTGGAGTGACACTCAGGAAAGTCAACAACACGGACATCCGGAAGAAGAAGAAGCGTATGAAGAAGAGACCACTGAAGCCCCAGCATATACAGCCGAACTCCGAAGGCTGTATCAGATTATGGAAAGAGTACGATCGCAGCAATTACTCACTGAACAGAGCAGCAGAGTACTTATGACTCAGTTGTTGGAAGAAGCGGGAGTTGACTCAGAGTACAGGGAAGGTCTCTTATTGATGGCAGAAACATATGGAGTTGTAGAAGCTGTGCGCACTGCCATTCAGAGGCCTTCAGTTCAATATGACCCACGAAGGTTCCAGACACGACCTCGCTCAGGTAAAAATATACAAATTCCCGTTACAGTTGCAGAAGAGCCGACTACTACACCTGAAACTATCAGAACAACCTCCCAGACAGCTAGCCAACAGCACCCAGCCACCCATGAGGAGTCCACCGAACCACTACCACCTACTCCCCCACCATCACCTCCTAGAAGAGAAACAGTAGAAACCACATCGACTACTCAACCCACCGACCCCACCTTCATCTTCCGTACTCCGATCTCCAGTGCCACCCTATTCTCTACCACTGATAATCCTATCTTCGAAGACAACCCCAACACTACACAATCCGCCGAACCCCTCCTAGACCCTGCCCTAGGGCAACCATCCCCAACGCCCTCAGCCACGGGTCATCCTGACCCTAGATCCACATTCATGGGCTTCCCTGCTACCACGCAACCCTTTCAGCCCTCCTCAAATTTACGACCCCAACCCCCGATATCCCTCTCTCCATTTCTACAATCCCTCCAGGACATCTTTGCTAGGGCTTTTCAACCAGGCCCTCAACCATTCCCTGTCTTTTCAGCTCCCCACCCCACGTCACATCTATTCACCACTTCCACACACACACCACCTACCATACCAATGTATATGGCAGGCCCCACACTAACACCCACTCCTGAAGGTATGGACATTTCACCACCCACGGCACCTCCACCCACGGTTTCACCTCCTCCCATTCCCCCTCCACCAATTTCACCCACACACACAACTTTCGTAGACACATCATTCACTGTCTCCCTTCCCCAATTTCCTTCCCATGCATCTTCCACAGTAAACACCCCCCACTCATCTATAGGTAATGCATTGGACACCATGTTGGCTTGTATATCAAATTTAAGAACAGATTACATTCAGCTCCAGCAACAAAACGCACGCCTGCAAGAGCACTCAGCGACACTACAGCTCCGCCTTGCGGTACTAGAAGAGGAGAATGCTCGCCTCCACACACAGTTCCAAACCCTCCAAGACGCCCATAATATATTGGAAGTACAGCTACAGAACGTAGATCAGGAAGCAGTGCAGGTGGTAGAAAGTCACCTACGGACACAACTGGAACGCAACTCAAAACTTCAGCGAAATATGGCGCTACTTAAACGCCATCTTGCGGCTGCTCAGGAAGAGAACAGACGTCTGCAAATACAAAATCAAGAGAACCTGGAGGCAGCTATTGAGAGCACACCGGGGGCACCCATCAGCCCATCCAAGTTTCAAGCAGTGACCCCCGATAATATCAAGATTATATTGGAAGATTATGCCATGCTACTCGAAGCACATGATAAGCTATCGGAGGAGCTAGGACAACTGAAGCAGGAACACCAACAAGGCCCAACAGCTGCCCCTCCAACCACCCACTCTGCAGCTTCGCTTCCCTCCGACGCAGAGGCCATAAAAGATCTCCAGCAACAGGTAACTGAATTGCAGACACGCCTACTACAATATGAGAGGCCATCTTCCCCTCCGGAGGCTCCCACGGACGAAGAAGTTGTGCAAATTCCTGTGGAACAAACGTTTGATGAAGAATATGATCCGCAACCATTCCCAGGAGGCCAACAAACAGAAGAAGCGCAGGACACGTTTGAGGCACCACGGCCGCCATGGTTACGACAAGTGGAGGAAATAGGGACCTCGCATGAAGAGCGCACCGTAGTGCAAAATCAGGCTATGAGGGTCATAGAGGAGACTGTTTTACAATCAGATTACTTCAAGAACTTGTCATCGAGACGCCTGATCCTCTCATCGGAACTCCAGTACAGGCCATATTATATTATCTTGGCTGATTATAATGCAGAAATACAAAGAGTCACGGGTCAGATTCCTACTTTTGCGACCCAATTTCAACCTGAAGACCTTCCTCCAGAGGTGCGAAAAGGCAAGATTCGTCAACCAATATGGCGGCAGAAACTTTTAGAGACTTATCCAGAAATGCTACGCACATGGAACAACGCGCCGTTGCACCTCCTGTACAACCCATGCTACGGTCCAGTCCCCCGCCGCAGGTCGTGGAAGGCATTTAATATCAAGGTACAGAACAATGCGCAATGCAAGGAATGGCTGAACTACCCGTACATCGCGCCACCACAAGGACCACCATCGGTAGCATATATGATGGGGACCATTCGCCACTGGATGCCGCGCTTGAAGCCCATGCAAGATGTAGCAGCGCAAATGATGCTTAAAATCTTAGATATGATGCAAGTAGTGCTGAAGACCTTTAGAAATGCAGCCGCACCACAGGTACGTCTTCCGGGGTTTAGCAATGGAAATTACGACTTGGTGTATGACATGAGCACCACCCCCAGTATCCGTGTGGCTTACGCTTGGCATGCACGCATCAAGTACCTCCCCGCCTGCTACAAACAGACCTTCGAAGAAATGTTCAGATCAGGTTTCTGGGAGTACCACTCGGAGATTTTCGCACCAAAGCCGACACATCTACTTCAACTGTTTGCTTGTGAACAAGCAATGTATTCAGAGTACTACACCACCCCGCAACCAGAAACCCCCGGTGCAATAAATTGGGAGGCATTGGAAGCCGATTTAGCCAGAGGCTTAAGGATAGGAGAACATGAACTGGCCACCAATGTCATCCAATATTACATCGACCACCCGCGCGAACAAAGGTCTGTCAGGGGCGACAGACGCTAGGAAGGGGGGAGTGTTGGCATACAAAGCAACAAAGGAGTCATGCACAATACGGCAACAAGGCCAGATCATTTTTTCCCATAGATTATGTACAACCCAAGTGATTTTAATCACTACACAAACATTGTAAATCCCGTTTTTGGTAGATTAGACTCCATTTTGTGCAAGCCGAGGAGTCCTCGAGCTTGAGGAGTATTAGAAGTACCATCGTACCAAATTTCATAATTTTTAGACTTCGTTTGAGCCCTCAAATAAGCCCTGGAACCTAATTTTTAACTAGGCCGGACACTAGGTCTGGACAGGGCCAAAAGCTAGTCAAAAACTATAAAAAGAGCTAGAGAGCTCATTTTTGAGGTTAGATTGTAATTGAAACGAACTTGTAAGAGCTTGTGAAAGTAATCTAAAGCACTCCATTGATTCTCTCTCTTTGTCTTGCCGTGTGTGCGCGCGTGTGCGTATGTGTGTGCATGCTTGTATGCTTCTCACTCACGCACTTGTGCCGCCACTTGCTCGAGGTCTTCATACCATCCTCACGTCTTCCCGGATTGACATTAAAGGAGGTGCTACTCATCACTGAGCTACACCATGTGTCATTTATTGATGATTTCAGTAGGTGGACTATCT
This sequence comes from Ceratopteris richardii, assembly GCA_020310875.1. Classification (NCBI taxonomy): domain Eukaryota; kingdom Viridiplantae; phylum Streptophyta; class Polypodiopsida; order Polypodiales; family Pteridaceae; genus Ceratopteris; species Ceratopteris richardii. Next base: position 132,280,904 of record CM035433.1, read on the forward strand.
TGTATTTCATGAAACATAAGGATGAAGTGTTCAGTTGTTTCAAGAATATCTTGCCCTTGGGAAAATCAAACAAGAAAAAGCTTAAAGAGGATAAGGTCAGATGGAGGAGCTGAGTACTTCTCCAATGAGTTTGATGCATTTTTGTAGGACAGAGGTATCAAAAGGGAGATCACTACTAGATATACTCCTAAGCAAAATGGAGTAGCAGAGGGTGCAAAAGTAGCTAACACCCCTATGGAGGTAAATCATAAATTGAGTGCTCATGAAGGTGATTTGCAAGATTGATTGTGGAAGCAGCTAGATCAATGCTAAATGAACAGAAGCTGCCTAATTACTTATGGACAGAGAGTGTTTCTACTGCCACTTATCTTATTAACAGGTTACCTTCTAAGTCCCTAGATGGGATGACCCCCTATGAGGCATGGCATGGTGGGAGACCATCACTTGAACATTGCAAAATATTTGGTTGTGTTGCTTATGTGCATGTTCCATCTCAAATCAAAGGTAAGTTAGACCCTAAGGTGGAGAAATGCATCTTCATAGGGTATGATATAAATAAAAAAGGATGCAAGTTTTATAATCCATCCAACAAAGGATTTATGGTTAGTAGAGATGTTGCACAAACCCAAGGAGAAGATTATGAAGAAACTTTTCCACCTGTGGCTAAGATGCCCACCATCAGAGTATTGATAAGTGTAGCTACATCTAGAAATTGGAATATGTATCAGC
>CM035433.1:132286632-132314132 GCA_020310875.1 Ceratopteris richardii
AATAGATTCATCTTATCCAAACTCTGAACTTGGATGAAAAATCAAGTGCAAATAAGGTTGAGATCATGCAATGTGATAGTACCCATAAGTGCCAAGTCTCCAAACACATGTGGCAACCTCAAGAATTTGACCCACATGATTTGGTCAAGCTGCACGGGTCAATCAAAGGTCACACCATCCGGATTATGGTGGACGATTTGGCCATGCATAATTTTATAAATTATGCACTTGTAAAGAAATTGGCTCTTCCTCAGAGTCCCTCTCCTCATAGATATATTGTCTCTATGATGGACGGGCAGAATACTCGCATTTGGGATACCATGATTTCAAATTTGGAACTAGAAATCCAAGATTATAAAGATAAATTTGACTTCCAAATTATGAACATGGAGCAGGTAGATTTGGTTCTAAGGAGAGAGTGGATTTGGAGTCTTGGACCTTCATTGTCCATATCCTATTATACTAACACTTTGGAATTCCAGCATGATGGGATGTTGTATATGATCAAGGGTGAACACAACGTTCCAAGCACCCCTTTAATTTCACATACAGAGTTAAAGAAACTTGTCAGCAATGAAGCTAGGACCCAAGCTTTTTTGGTCCTTAGCAATGAAGTAAATGATTTTGATAATACAAATCAAGTTTCTTATGTCTCATTTTTTATTCCCCGTGAAGTGTATGTTAAATTCAATGAGTTAATGAAGGAATTTAAAGATGTGTTCCCTAAGAAAATCCCCGGCAGCTTGCCACCCTCTCGTTGAGACATTGATCGTGCAATCGATCTATTTTCGGGAACCAAGCCAAAAATCTCAAAACCCTTACCGCCTCCCCTATGTCCAAAATCTAGAGATTGAGGAACAAATTAAAGACTATCTAGATAAAGGATTTATTCGGCCAAGTCTGTCTCCTTGGGCCATGCCCATCCTTCTTGTACAAAAGAAAGATGGAACTTTAAGGCTGTTTGTGTAAACAATCTTACTATAAAGAATAAGTATCCCATGCCGCTGGTTGAAGATCTTTTTGACAGCCTAAAGGGAGCTAAATTCTTTTCGAAGATTGATTTGCGCCAAGGTTATCATCGGGTCAGAATCAAAGATGATGATATTCCCAAGATAACCTTTCAAACTAAGTATGTTCACTATGAGTTTTTAGTGATGTCGTTTGGGTTGACAAATGCACTCGCAACATTTATGACTTTAATGAATCAAGTGCTTAAGCTCTACTTGGGAAAATTTGTAGTTGATTTTCTCGATGATATACTGATATACAGTACTGATCATGAAAATCATCTAGAGCACTTGAAGAAAGTCTTTGACTTACTTCACGATAATCAACTTTATGGTAAAGAGTCAAAATGTGAATTCTTTTCCCCAAAAGTAAAGTATCTAGGCCATATCATTTCTGTGAAAGGAATCAAAGTTGACCCAGATAAAGTCCAAGCAATTCTTAATTGGCATGAGCCCAAGATTGTTTGAGAATTACAAAGTTTTCTCGGATTGGTTGGATATTATCGGAAGTTTGTGGCTGGGTATGCCAAATTAGTAGTACCTTTAATAGACCAACTCAAAGGGAAGCATCAAAAGATAAATTGGAAAGAGGAACGAGCAAAGAGTTTTCAAGAACTTAAAACTTGCTTTAGCTTCAACCCTAGTTCTACAAATTGTAGATCCGAACAAGCCTTTCCAATTAGAAACAGATGCAAGTTCATCTGCGGTAGGAGCAATACTAAGACAAGATGGTCGACCAGTAGCTTTTGAAAGTAGAAAGCTAAGTCCTGCTCAATAAAACTGAAGTATTTCGATGGTGATGCACCACAGTGCTCTCTCCTTCTCGAGAGCTCCACGACCATATGATCGGAGTAGAAAAACGAGCTCCTGAGGCCGCACACAAGACTCCGCAAGAGAGGCTGTAGATACGCAGAAAACACAGTACACAGGAAGCACGAAGACAGACTTCTTAGGTCTTACAAATGCAGTCAAACTTACAAACTGTGACTGACCAGGCCACTATATGTTTTATTAAAGAACATATACAAAGAAGTGTCCGGTGGCCATTTGGCCTTTCACATGGACACTAACGGTAACAATCTCCCACTAAAGGCCAATATGGCCAGAGTAACTATGGGACAAAAATAAAGAATGATAAAGAATACCTGAGTGTAAGTATACAAACTATACCTCCCACCTGATGGGCATGTTACACAGTATACAAGTGACTTCGTAAGATGAAGAATCAAGTAACCCCCATCAAGTGACAACAGTGTCGAAAGCTATCATGTGGTAGAGCTTTAGTCAAAGCATCTACAGCATTATCGAGAGTGTGAACCTTCTCTAGAATAATGCGTTCAGTGGCTAAGCAATCTCTAATGAAGTGATACCTCACCTCAATGTGCTTGGTCTTTGCATGATAGACCGGATTCTTAACCAAAGCAATGGCACTCTAACTATCATTGAGCAAGTGAGGTACATGCTGAGGTAAACCCATATCACAAGCAAGACGAGAAAGCCACAATGCTTCCTTACAGGCCTCACTTGCTGCAACATACTCTGCTTCTGTGGTGGAAACAGCTGTACATTCTTGAAGACAAGATCCCCAAGAGATAGCACCTCCAGCAAAATGAAAAATGTACCCTGATGTAGACTTACGATTGTCTACACAACCAGCATAGTCAGAATCTGTGTAACCAATAATGGATGCTTTCCCTCTACCTAAGCATAGACACTTGTCCTTAGTGCCACTCAGATATCTCAAAATCATCTTGACCGCTTCCCAATGTTTCTTGCCAGGATTAGACATATATCTGCTCACAACTCCCACTGCAAATGCAATGTCTGGTCTCGTAGCTACCATAGCGTACATGAGACTACCAACAGCAGACTGATAAGGAATTTTGGTCATGAATTCCTTTCCCTCATCTGATTTGGGGCAGTCATCCTTGCTCAATTTCACATATGTGGGTAAAGGTGTACTCAATGCCTTACCACCCTGCATATTGAACCGGTGAAGTACTTTGGATATGTACTCACTTTGAGACAAGTATATGCATCTTTTACTCCTATCACGAGTAATGCGCATGCCAAGAATATGTTTGGCATCCCCCAAATCCTTCATATCAAATGTCTGACTCAACTTCTTTTTGAGAATTGACAAATCATAAGAGGACTTCCCAGCAATCAACATATCATCGACGTAAAGTATCAAGCATATCAAGCTGCCATCAGAGCATCTCTTTGTGTAGAGACAATGATCCTCATTGCTCCAAGAATAGCCTTGGGACTTCATAAAAGCATCAAACTTTTGGTACCATTGTCTAGGAGACTGTTTAAGTCCATAGAAGCTCTTCTTGAGCTTACAAACTAGACTTTCCTTGCCAGGAACTACATAACCCTCTGGTTGTTCCATATAGATCTCATCTGTAAGATCTCCATGCAAGAAAGTTGTTTTCACATCCATTTGGACTAGCTCTAAGTCCTCCATTGCAATGAATCCAACCAACATGCACAAAGTAGTCATCTTGACCACTGGAGAGAAGATTTCCTCAAAATCAACACCATGTTGTTGCTTAAAACCCTTTGCAACAAGTCGTGCTTTATATTTTGGAGAAGCACTATCTGATGTGAATTTCAGCTTATATACCCATTTACATGGTAAAGCTTTCCTGCCCTCTGCCAAAGGTACTAAGTCCCAAGTACCATTCTTGTGAATAGAATCCAACTCACTCTTCATGGCACGCTCCCACTTGACGTGATCTTCTGTCTGCATAGCCTCTTTGTAGCAAGAAGGCTCACCGGCATCTGTTAGCATAACAAAATCTAAACCTGGAACATATCTATCAGGTGGATATGAGACACGTGCAGAACGTCTCAATGGTTGCTGAACAGGAACATGTGCAGACTGATCTGAATGGACATTCTCTTGAACATCCCTATGTGCAGCATTTTTATGCATGCTAACCGGAGGACTAGTATCCTCAAACACCACTCTTCTCACTTCAACCTCCTTAATGGGCTGTTTATGCATCTTAGACTCATTAAAAATGACATCACTACTTCTGATCACTGATCGTGTTTCAGGATCCCATAAGCGATATCCAAATTGTCCTTCTCGACCATATCCAAGAAAAATGCATTTCTTTGACTTATGGTCCAACTTTTGTCTAAGATTCTTGGGTATATGAACATATGCTTCACACCCAAAAACTCGAAGATGATCATAATATGGTGGTTTCCTTGTCCATAACTCTTGTGCCACTTTCAGACCTTTGGCAGTACTAGGTGGAAGGTTAATCACATGAACTGCAGTCAATACTGCTTCTGCCCAAAAACCTTGTGAGAGGTTTGCATGATGCAACATAGAGACTACTCTATCTTGAATAGTTCTATTCATCCTCTCAGCTACACCATTCTGTACTGGGGTATAAGGAGCTGTAAACTCTCTACAAATCCCTCTAGACTGACAGAAAAGGCTGAATTCATGTGAGGTATACTCACCCCCATTATCTGAACGTAAAGCCTTAACCTTAGTTCCTTTTTCAGTCTCAACTGAAGCAAGCCAATTTTTGAAAGTAGGGAATACATCATCCTTTGAATTGATAGGATATACCCAGACTTTTCTAGTAGCATCATCTATGAAAGTGACAAAGTAAAGAGAACCACCTAAGGACCTAGTGGGCATAGGACCACACACATCTGTATGAACAAGATCTAAAGGCTGAATTGAAGAGTCAATGTGCGTTCTATGCACATTTCTAGTTTGCTTTCCATATTGACAATGCTCACAAAATGAAAAATCAGAGAAAGATAACACAGGTAAGTAGCCAGAACGAGAAAGATTTTCCATTCCACTACGAGATATATGGCCCAAATGACCATGCCAAATACAAGCCATAGGCTGTTCAGTAACAGCTAACAAGTGTTCTTTTTGTGATACAAATAAAGGATAAAGTGAGCCAACTTTGCTTCCTTTTGCAAGAACCATATTGCCCTTTGATATACGAAAGGACTGAGCATAGAAGACCACCTTGTAACCAAGGTCATCAAGTTGACCAACTGACATCAAACTGCGTGATAACTGAGGTACATGGCGTACATTATGCATAGTAAATTTTGAAGCATCAATGAACTGCACAACCACATCTCCAATCCCCACAACATCACACTGGTAAGAGTCACCTAGTCTCACGGTACCAAGAGACTTTGCTGCATAATTAGAGAACCATTCTCTATGTGGTGTCACATGGAAAGAAGCACCAGAATCTAGCAGCCAGGTGTGGGAAAGAGAATCAGCCATAAGTGCCTCAGATGGCACAGTACTATCAAGTGTCAACACATCAGCATCATCAGAAATAGCATTAATTTCTTCAATCTTCACAGTCGAAGTAGATGGTGCAGGTAACTGTTTAACATGCCCATCAACATTCTGTCCTTTACCTTTAGCATTCTTTAATGCATAACAGTCTTTCTTCATGTCCTTTCTTATGACAATAATGGCATTCAATATCCCTCTTCCTTGATTTACTTCTACTCTTATTCCGTTGACCATTCTTTTCATTGTTCTTGCTCCTGCCACGTTGTTGATTCTTTCCTTGGTAAGAATCACGAACATTATATGCATCTCCACTCTGAGTGCCAACCATAGATTTTCTACGAATCTCCTCACTCAAGAGTGCTCCACATATGTCATCATAGACGAGTTTACCACCAGGTGCACTGTTGCTAATAGCTGTGCAAAATGTATCCCATGATGATGGCAGGGTGCATAACAGCAATACTGCTTTCATTTCATTATCCATATCCATTTTCTGAGCCTGTAACTGGGAGAATATAGCATCAAACTCATTTAGATGAGCAGCAACACTATCTGTGTCCTTCATACGAAGGTCATATAATTTTCTCATCAGATACACTTTATTTGATGCCGTCTCTTTTTCATATGTATTACATAACTTCTTCCAAAGCTCCTCTGCACTTTCACAGTCAAGTACTGTAAAGTAAACATTATCTGCCAGGTGCAAGCAAATGGTAGACCTGGCCATTTCATCTAACTCATCCCAATCATCTTCATCCATGTCAGCAGGCTTCTTTGAAATCCCATTTACTGGCTTCCATTGCCTCCTTTGAATCAGCACATCTTTAATCTGATTCTTCCATAGAGCAAAGTTTGTGCCATCAAATTTTCGGATCTCAAAATGGTCTTTGCCCTGCAAGTTATAGCTCCTCCTCGGAACATTAGCACTAGACCCTGATCCACCAGATGTGCCTGAGACCTCTGATGCCATGATCGTAGAGAACTGAATAGAATGATAATGGAGCTAGAAGAGTCCAAACACCAACAAATAATTGTATCAAGGAGTAAATCGACCACTGTATAGTTGACTAAACCAGAAATCTGGAAAAATTTTGCCAGAGTATCCTCTACAAAATTAGCATATGACCAGTGTCAAAGTATCATAAAACTGCAAGTACTGACATGTCTACCTGCATAGTGAATCACTGACTCCACTACGTATAATCAGTTACCCAATAGAAGCCAACTAGGCTTATCGAGCACCTATGAACAACTATCATACATCTCCTATGGCGAGGCTGGGTAAGTCTTCCACCTGCATCACCGAAGAGACCCCGACATCTGGGTGTCTCCCAGTTAAGAAAACCTCACCACGACCCTCTTTATCAAATGTAAAAGGCTTTATGCAAAGAACGTAACCGCTATATCAATGACCACATGGACGTACATAAGCGGTATCCACAGAAGCGTACATGGTGTGTATGTGCTCAATATATGCAGTAAAATGACACTAAAAGGCTGAATACACAGCCCAGAAACTAGCCAATAGCACCTGCAAGTGTCTATCAACTCTGATGTTTTAGGCTTTAAAAACCTGCATAAATTTGCAGCGGCTACTCCCACCAAAACTGAAAACCTCTCAAGAAACCTGTAGTTTTACGAGTGGGGCTGAAAATACAACCCCAAAGGTTGATATTTATTTTCTGAGAAGTACAAAGAACACTCTTCTTGATGTTCTTGGACCTGTGTGAAGAGAACTATGTGTGAAAGTACTCCAAAATGGCTCCAAAAGACACCCCAAAATTGCTTCAAAAATAGGCTTTGAAAGCAAAAATGAAGCTTTGAGGCACCAAAACTTGTTCAAGGTAATGTCAACCTTAGTCTTTCCCCTTATTTAAACACCACAAGAGTGTAGCTTAGTGGCAAGAGATTGCCACGGTTAAGCGAGCTTTGGGGGGAACAGTACTGGGATGGGTGACCTCCCGGGAAGTACTGGGAACCTCTATATTCCTTGATCGTTGAGGTCCTCCCTCGCGTGCAGCCAACAGCGCCAACAGTGACTTCGGTGACTCGGATGACAAGGTATGCCAAGGTCTATGCCTTGGTCGCCACCTTAGTCGTAAGCCTTGGAGAAAGCCTAGGGGGGGGGGGGGGGGTGCTCGCTTCGCTCGCACAAAAGGAACAAAGTTTTTGCCTCGAACTGCTCTGATACCAGTGAAGTATTTCGATGGCGATGCACCACAGTGCTCTCTCCTTCTCGAGAGCTCCACGACGATATGATTGGAGTAGAAAAACGAGCTCTTGAGGCCGCACACAAGACTCCGCAAGAGAGGCTGTACATACGCAGAAAACACAGTACACATGAAGCACGAAGACAGACTTCTTAGGTCTTACAAATGCGGTCGAACTTACAGACTGTGACTGACCAGGCCACTATATGTTTTATTAAAGAACATATACAAAGAAGTGTCCAGTGGCCATTTGGCCTTTCCCATGGACACTAACGGTAACAAAAACTATTCTACCTCTGAGCAAGAGATGTTCGCTATTATAAATGCTCTGAAGAAATGGCGTCATTACTTGTATGGGTCAAAGTTAACCATAGTCTTTGATTAAGAGAGCATCAAGTGGTTTGCAAACCAACCAGGTATGAGAGGTAGAAAAGCAAGTTGGTCCAAATAGTTACAAGAGTTCGATTATGAATTAAGGTATAGAAAAGGAAAGTTCAATGCAGTGGCACATGCCTAAAGTCAGATGCTTATGTTGAACAACCTAAGTTTTGTACAAATTCAAAGTGAATTTATCTCAACTTTGAAAGGAAGCTGCAAAGAAGATCCAAGCTACAGTCAAGCATGGAAAGTAGCTGAACAAACACAACAGAATGAACCAAGTACTTTTGAGAGAAAGTTTAAACACTATTCTATCCAAGATGAATATTTGCTTTCTAAAGGTAAGGTTTGTGTCCCAAGTATGTTGGACATACAAAATCAAGTACTTTCGAATGCCATGATGCTCCAAGTCCAGGACATCCTGGTATTAACCGAACCTCTTAGTTACTTAAACAACATTTTTACTAGCCAAGTTTACATCGAGATGTGCAAAATCTATATATCCAAGTGCCATAAATGTCAAGTCAATAAGTTTGAACGACTTAAAGTTGGAGGATTGCTTCATCCTTTGGAGATTCCCAAAGGAAAGTGGGAAAGTATTTCCATGATTTCATTTCTACATTACCCCACACTCAAAAAGCCTTTGATTGAGTCAGGGTTGTAGTTGATCGATTGACTAAACTTGCTCAGTTTATTCCAGTCAAGACTACTTATAAGACTCCAGAACTTGCAAAATTTGTAAATCAACTTTACAGAATCTATGGTCTTCCAGTAGACATAGTTTCTAATAGAGATGCTCGATTTACAAGTCATTTTTGGCGAGCAGTCTTTAGTAGACTTGAAAGTAAACTAAGTTTAAGTACAGCTGAACATCCCCAGATGGATGTTGGAGTTAGATGTCTGCAGAAGCACATGAACAACACAAGGAAGAAGAAGAAGCTTGGAGCTCAACACACAATACTGAATGTATTACTAGAGAATGTACAAAGAAAAGTTACCCGTTAGGGCTATAGGCATATACACATGCCGCGGGAAAAAAACCACCTAAAGAGGGAAAAAAAGTGCTCTGATGGTCCTAGAGTGTTCACAGACATCATGTAGCTCAGTGATGAGTAGCACCTCCTTTAATGTCAATCCGGGAAGACGTGAGGATGGTATGAAGACCACGAGCAAGTGGAAGCACAAGTGCGTGAGTGAGAAGCACACAAGCATGCACACACATACACGCACACGTGCACACGCGACAAGAACAAAGAGAGTAAGACAATGGAATCACTTCTATTGCAACCAAGTTCTCATACAAGCTCAAACTACAAGAAGCTAGCTCAAAAATGAGCTCTCTAGCTCTATTTATAGTTTTTGACTAGCTTTGGCCCTGTCCAGACCTAGTGTCCGGCCTAGTTAAAAATTAGGTTCCAGGGCTTATTTGAGGGCTCAAACAAGATCTAAAAATTATGGAAATTGGCAGGCAACTACTTCTAAGGCTCCCCAAGCTCGAGGACTCCTCGGCTTGTACATAATGGAGCTACAAAAAGGTGAAATGATATTTACAAGGGTTTTTAGTGATGAGAATCACTTAAAAATGATGTAAGGGTTTTGAAAAAAAATGAAGGGTTGCCTTAGTGCTAGATCTGCATGTGTGTCCGTACTTGCTTCTTCCCGTATACTATCAACACTCTCCCCCCCCTAGCGTCTGTCGCCTCTGACAGACCTTTGATCTGCGGGTTGATCAATATAGTTCTGGAGAATGTCAACTCCCACATCATGTTCTTTGATTCGCAGCCCTCGGATCAGGTCTCTCTGCAGGGTATCCCAATTGACTGGGCCCGGTATGTCCGGCTGTGGCGTTGTGTAGAGTTCTGAGTGCATCGTTTGTTCGCATGCAAAGAGGTGTAACAAATGGGTGGGCCGTGGCGCGAACACCTCTGAGTGTGCTTCCCAGAACCCCGTGGTGAACATTTCATCGAAAGTTTGCTTGTAGCAGGCAGGGAGATATCTGACGCGTGCGTTCCATGCATAAGCAACTCGTATGCTCGGGGTGGTGCTCATATCATATAGCAGGTCATAATTACCATTCACAAACCCGAGAATCGGAGGTTGAATATGACAAACATTTCGGAAAGTTTTGAGCACAACCTGCATCATATCGAAGATCTTGAGCATCATCTGGGCAGCCACATCTGGCATAGGGTGGAGGCGTGGAAGCCAATGTCTGATGGTAGCCATCATGTAGGCTACAATGGTGTGCCGTTTGGGGGTGCAATGGCAGGGTAATTGAGCCATTCTTTGCAATTGGCGTTGTTCTTGACTTTGATGGCGAATGACTTCCATGTTCTTCTCCGTTGCACTAGTCCATAGCAATTGTTATACTTCAAATGCATGGGTGCGTGGTCCCATGTCCGTAGCATCTCGGGATAGGTTTCCAATAGCTTTTGCCTCCAGATGGGTTGGTGTATTTTCCCTTTGCGCGCCTCCTCTGGAATGTCCTCAGGTTCAAATTGTGTTGCGAAAGTTGGGTACTTGTTGGTCTTACGTTTGATCTCGGTGTTGTAGTCTGCCAACAGTACAAAGTATGGCTTATATTGTAATTCTGAGCTGGTTATTAGTCTTCTAGGGGCCAGATGTCTGAAGTAGTCTGATTGAAGTATGGTTTCTTCGGTCTTCATGGCCAACATCTGGTAGGATATACGTTCTTCATGAGTCTGCCCCATTTCTTCTACCTGTTTCATCCATGCCGATGGGGGTTCCTCATAAGTGTCCTGTCCCTCCTCAGTGATTGTGCCTCCGGGAAAAGGTTTAGGCTCATAGTTCTCTTCAAATGCTTCCTCCACTGGAATAATAACTGCTTCTTCTTCTATGGGTTGCTCAGGTGGGGAAGGAGGTCGTTCATATTGTAACAACTTGATTTTCAACTCTGCAACCTGCTGCCTTAGCTCAAGTACTTCATTGGTTACTGATAATTCCGGCTCTGGTGAGGTTGCAGCGTTGGCCATCTCTTTAAGTTCTCGTTGGTGTGGTGCAGGCACTTGGGCTTTCTGTAGGTCTTTGACTTGGTCAGCAAGCTGATCATGAGCTTCTAGGAGAGTGGCATAGGTGTCTAATATTTGTTGTATATTCTCTGAGGGGATGGCTTGGAATTTAGCCGGGTCAATGGGTGCCCCTGGAGTATTTTCCATAGCTGCTTCGAGGTTGTCTTGATTTTGTTGTTGTAGTCTTTTGTTTTCTTCTTGAGCAGCCGCTAAATGGCGTCGGAGTAGAGCCATGTTTCGTTGTAGTCTAGCGTTACGGGCTAGCTGATCTCTAAGTTGTTCTTCAGTTACCCTACTCTTCTCTATATGTGTGGACTCGAGCTCCACCTGATATTGTTGGAGGGTAGTCACCTCCTGCTGTAATTCCGTATTATATAACTCCAGGGCAGTGACACGTGCCTGGAGATGGGCTGACAAAGTACAGAGTTCTTTATTGTTTTCTTCTAGTAACCTGTATTCCTGTTTAAGTTGGGCAGCAGCTTCGAGCATGGTGTTGAGTGCATGACTAAATGAAGTGGGTGCAGGGGTAAAGGTGGAAGATGCAAGGGGTCGGGAGATGGGAAAGGGAAAAGTGGATGTTGTGCCTACAGTGCTTGGAAATGGCGACGTGAGTGAAATGATACGTGGTGATGTTGGAATAACAGTGGTGGTGGGTGATCCTGTGGATGGTGAGATGTCCATGGGATCGGACGTGAGAGTGTGTGGTTCGTGCACTGTGAATACAGGAATGGTGGGTGGTGTGATAGTGGTGGCAGTGAATGTGGGGGAGTGGGGTTGGGAAAGGGACTTTTTATTATAATTATCCACCTGTTGGAGTATATTTACAAGGTTTGTCTAGAATGAGGGTTGTGTGACTTGGGTTGAGTGTGAGGCAGTTGCTAGGGGAGTGGTGGATAGGGTTTGGGTGTGGGTGAATGGAAAAGGATGGGATGAGGTCTGGCTATTGGCAAGTGGTTGTCCAAGGGCGGGGAGATAGGAAGGGTGACCTATTATGGTTTGATCGGTGGCCGGATGACCGGTGTGAGGTTCAAAAATTTGGGTGGAAGTGCTGGATGTGGGTAAAGGGGAGGATGTAAAAATGGAGGTGTGTACAATGGTTTCATGATGGGTGGATATCGGTTGTTCCGAAGGGATTGTGGAGAAGGGTTCTGAAGGGTGGATGGAAGGTGGCGGTGGAGATGGTACGTGAGTAATTACCTCTTGTTCGTCAGTGGGACTTGGGCTCGTCATGTGAACATCCTCTGAAATTATAGTAGGCAAGGCGGTAGAGGCTTCCATTTGAATCATTTTCCCGCGTCGTGGCCGTGTATCAATCCTTCGTTGATCATAGATAGGGTTTTCCTGATAGACCATTGTCCTCAATGCTTCCCCGATCCCACATGTCTCTGCCAATAGATTCAATGATTCCACAAAATGTGAGTCGACATTCTCGGTTTGGAGCATCTGGTTCACTAGAGCTCTATTCGCCTCTTCTGTCATCTTATGTCTTCTCTGTACCTGCTTGATGGTCTTGTATAGCCGTCTGAGTTGTGCCGTGTAGGCAGGGGCCTCTTCTCCACTGTCTTCTGGTTCATTTCTTTGTGCACCTTCCTGAACTTGTGTATTTGGGTCCTGAGGATGTTGGGCCACTTCTTCCCCATGTACTCTGCTGGTCTCGCCCTGTGGCTGTTCTCTTTGGACTGATGCACCCGGATCAACATTGTCAGGGGAATCTTCACTATCGGATAGGGGGACCGTCTGCAGGAATCTTTCAAAATCGAAGTTTGGATCTTCTGTGAAGGTGGCCATAGATGCAAACTCTGCATCGGTAGGTAGTGGAGGGGCGGATGGAATGGGTTGTACCACCTCCCTAGCTTGAACTCCTTGAAGATGGATCGTGAAAGGTGTGACCTGAGCTTTTGGTCGAGGAGAAGCTTCGGTCGTGGCTTCTTGAGGGATCGTTACCTGGGAGAGCGATCCACGCATTCGTTTTGCAGGCTGGCTCCCTGACTTCCGCCCTTTGAACAGCTCCAGTTGTGCATACTTTAGGGCTCGGGCAATTGGCACATCATATGCAAGACATCTGTAGATGATTCTTGTAAGCGCACAACAGCCATGTAGAGTAGGCTTCCTCACACCCCGCTTGCCTGCCTCATACACTTGGTCCAAGATCCATACAGGCATCTTAATCGGCAAGCTTCCAGTCTCTGCTAGATATAACCCATACCATATCTTCTTGTGAGGTTGGGTGAAACGGTCCTGAGCTGGGAATGCGAAGTGTTGGAGACACATCCGCAAAGGTATGGCGATGTTGGGGGTGAGGGCGCACATTTCTTTTAGCTTCTTGATTCTATTGCTTTTCATCGACTCGGGTATCAAGGGGTCACGGTCAGAAGGTACATGCGTGCCATACATCTGAAGTGCTTCCCTTATTAAAGTAACATTCAATTCAAACTTCCTCATTTCCTCCAGATTTGACAAGGAGGGCACCCAGAATGTGCCTGAATGATCCTTATCCCCTGTCGGCTTCAGCGTGGCAATTAGGTAGTAGCACCTGAGGAAATCTGGTTTAGGCAGAGCTGCACTGAAATAAGTTTGTAATCCTGCTTTTTGCCAGATATCTTGAAGTGGAGCTGCATTTTGCAATGCTTCGAATTCTCGTGAGAAAAACTGGAAGGTCCACCACACTCCTCCACATTCCATCTTGGATTCCCAGATGTGATCCGCGTCTCCCAAATCTCTTGGCATCTCATTGAACCAGTGAGAATGCCCCTTTACTCTTTCGGTTAGGCCATTTGGTGGATCTGGAATAGGAATCCTCTGCACATTCACGAACTCCTCAGGCCGGGCTGTTGGTGGGGCCTCCACCGGCATGGCATCCCAATTGATTGGAGCACCAGATCCTGCCTGAGAGCTTGTGCCTGCCACTGTTGCCATGAGAGTAGGTTGCTTATCTGCTGGAAGACGAAAGGCACATTAGTGTTGCATAGGAAACAAGATGTAATGGTGTTCCCTTCACAATACTAACATGACAATCCCGGAGGTCAGTGGTTAGTGGTGAAGTGTTTGTGATAGGTGTGAGTGGTGATTAAAGGTCAGTGTCATCCTAGATGCATACTTTGGTTATGCAATGGGCTCGGAATGCTCCTGTGTTAGTGTGGACGGATTTACAGAATAGGGTCAGGGGGTTTAGTACACAGTTTAATTCTCCACACTTTGATAGAGGAGTCGTAGCTCTTAGAGCTAAAGACAGGTGAAGATTTCTGTATGAGAGTGTGATGTATTTGGGACCTTTTGGGTACCCATTTCCAGACATTCCTAGGGTTGATGGGAGTGGGGATAGTGAGAGGTGTAGGTATCTTTTCATTTTCTGAGTTGTTGGCCACGAGTGCTTGTGAAAGTTGCTTCATCCTAGTGCCTGAAGGTGAAGTAATTTGGGCTTGTAAGCAAGCCTTGGGCACCCATATCTGTCTAGCATTAGGGGTAGCCTTCATTGACCGCTTAGGGACCCAAATAGAAATGGTATGCCTAGGGGTTATCCTAGGGGGCTTCTTCACTTCGTTCCTTGACGGTGAGGCTCGTTTCTTGTCTTCTTGAGAGTCTGCTATTAGAGTTGTGGGTTTTCCATCCTTGCGTATCCAGATCTGCTTCGCGCCCCGAGGTGCTCTGTGTTGCACGGGTTGGCGCTCCTGCCTCTTGATCAGCAGCCTCCTTCGTGTAGAGTGATGTTCGGTCTGCTCGTTTAGAATCTTCTTTGGATCAGTTAGGAACTCCTTATTGGCTCCTGAACCTTCAGTAAGATTGACATTCCTCTGCACCATAGAAGTTTGGACAAGCACAACATTGTTATCTTCATGTGTATTCCTGGAGGGACCAGGAGTTGTGCCTGTTCTATTGGTTTGAGTGCTTGATTTTCTAATTCAATCGTGAGACGGCTTTGGCCTACCCAAGCCTGAAGAAGTCCACTTCTTAGGTTGAGGTTGACTGCGTGATCATAGATCCAGTCTTGGCCTAAGACAAGAGGTTCGGTCAGATCCTCGTCTTCACACACTAGCACTTTTGCTGGCATGAGGACCTCTTGTATGTAGAGGGGAAGATCCACCTCTCCCATGCAAGGGGTTTCAACACCTCCTAATCCTATCAGATATGCTTCTAGGGGTTTTACCTCCAATTGCAGCTGCTGGCAATAAGAAAGCCGAACTGCACTTGTGGCTGCTCCTGAATCAATTAATGCTCTCACGCTTGTGCTGTGGTCTCTTTGTCCTATTTCTAGGGTCACAAAAGGTCGTCGGTCCACTATCTTATGGGTACGTTCACCTGCAGTCTCACACATGGCCATGTGATAGCCTGGAGACTCTTGAGTGTCAGTCATAGGCTGATCCCTCCCTTGTCTCCTCAACTTCATTCGTCTGATACGCTCTAAGGCCTCTGCCTGTGCTTCTTCTCGAATTCGTTTTTCCTCCTCTTTACGTTGCTTAGCAGTATTGAGTCGGCTTAGCATTTCCTCCGTGAGGGGTTCCTGATAAAGCTTGACTCTGCATCCGCTAATATAGTTTGGGAGGACATCCCCCTCTAAAGTGGCTAGTTGTACTGCTCCACTCGTGGAGATCCTATTAATGATCATCGGTCCGTAGCCTCTCTTTTCTAGCTTTCTTGCGTGTTGCTTCAATGTGTAGACTAAAACTAGATCTCCTGCTTTCAAGCCCTTATCCTTCACATGGGCATCAAAGTATGCCTTTTGCCGTTTCTTTGCAGCATAGATGCCTGCTGCTGCTCGTAGCCTCATCTCACCTAAACGCTCTAGATCCAAGATCCTAGAGGACAACTCATGTCCATTCCACTCATGCTCTTGTGCTACTCTTAAAGCTGGGATTAGGAAATCTAATGGTAGCACCGCATTCTGTCCGAAGACCATCTGAAATGGGGTGGCATTGAGTACCGTTTTGTAGGCAACTCGGTATGCCCAAACAGCATGATGAAGTTGTTTGTCCCAATCAGAGCGTTTATTATTTACAAGTTTCGTCAATACGTTACACAGGATCTTATTCGTGCTCTCGGCTTGTCCGTTAGCTTGTGGGTGATAGGGTGCAGACTTCTTATGTGTCACCATGAATTCTTGAAGGAGATTTTCAATGACCTCATTCAGGAAGTGCGTACCTCTATCACTAACCAACTCTATTGGTAACCCATATCTAGTGAACACATTTTCGAATAAGAACTTAGCCGTCGTTTGAGCATCATTCTTTGTCGTGGCTTTTACTTCCACCCACTTTGTGAGGTAATCTGTGGCTACAATAATGTATTCTGCATGGGAGTTTCTAGCTGGGGGGTTGATGGGACCTACAAAGTCTATACCCCACTTTGAAAATGCACGTCCTCCCATCATTGGCCTTAAAGGCATTTCATGTTTTCTTATCGGATATTGGGCACGTTGGCATGTGTCACAACTCTTCACATAAGTATGTGCATCCCTATGAAGAGTGGGCCACCAAAGTCCTGAGAATAGAATGGTCTTAATTACTATGTCAGGCCCAAAGTGTCCACCTGCAGCACCGCTGTGTGCAGTTTCTAAGACTTTCAAATAGTCTGATTCATGAACGCACAGTCTTAGGTAACCATCCTTGCCTCTTCGATATAGGTTGTCTCCTACTAAGGCATAGTCTTGAGCCTCTTGCTCCATGCTCCGTTTTCTTACAAGACTAGCCTGATTGGGTAATGTTCCCGATCTCATGAACTCGACCAATGGAGCACTCCAATCTGGGATTAATGACACGTGATAAAGAGTGGCATGTTCCACTGGGGGTCTCTTCTGGCACACTCGACAATTGTGGATCCACTCTTGTATTTCTTTGTCCATGCTAGGCCAATACACTCCTAAACGTTTTAGATTCTGCAATGTTCGTTGTTTAGGGTAGTGATTTCCTAGCAGTCCCTCATGCGCTTGTTGCAACCAACTAGCATGTTCATCATCCTCGACACAACAAGCTAATACGCCCTCGGTATCTTGCTTGTACATACTTCCGGCCAATATTTGATACTTTAGTGATTTTACAATTTTTTAGGAACAACTTCTAAATTGAACAGATAAGCATCGGGCAATTCATCAGACACTCCTTGCGGTGGCTCTCCGGAAGTGATGCGAGAAAGATGGTCTAACCTAAGATGGGTTCTACCTTTCCTGACAACAACTTCAAAGTCGTATTCCATTAGTAAGAGGAACCATCTTACTAAGCGGCCTGTATTGCAAGGTTTATTGACCAAATATAGTAAAGCTTGATGATCACTGAAAAACTTGAATTTATTGGCCAATAGATAGTGTCTAAAATTCTTCACAGCATATACCATACCTAAGCCTTCTCTTTCCGTTGTGGTATAATTTCGTTCAGCTGCATTTAATTGCCTACTAGCATATGCTGTTGGCAAATCCAGGTTTCCCTCACCTGTGGGTTGTGCTAGTACACATCCTATTGCATGATTGGAGGCATCTACATGGACATGGAAGGGTTTGCTCCAATCCGGAGTAGTCAATATTGGTGCTGTGCACAAACGTCTCTTCAGCTCGTTGAAGGAAGTCTCGCATTCCTCGTTCCACTCAAAATTTGTTAACAACCCATAAAGAGGTTTAGCTATGATGGCATACATGTGGATAAACCTACGGTAATATCCACAATGGCCCATAAAGGCTTGTACCTCTTTAACATTCCTTGGTCTGGGCAACTCTGCTATTGCTCTTACTTTGTCTTCATCTGTTGAAATTCCATTCTTAGAAACAATGTGACCTAAGATCTTA
Organism: Ceratopteris richardii; assembly: GCA_020310875.1. Taxonomy (NCBI): domain Eukaryota; kingdom Viridiplantae; phylum Streptophyta; class Polypodiopsida; order Polypodiales; family Pteridaceae; genus Ceratopteris; species Ceratopteris richardii. Next base: position 132,304,326 of record CM035433.1, read on the forward strand.
CCTTGTCTTACCATGAACACACACTTCTCTGGATTCAGACACACTCGATAATCTCTACACTTGTTGAAGATTTGTCTGAGCTCAGGGATGTGGTAACTTCTTTCTTAGGAATGAGCGCATAAATCATCCACATATACTTCTAAGTTCTTCCGCAAGAACTCTTTGAAGACATGACACATGAGTCTTTGGAATGTTGCAGGTGCATTGGTGAGCCCAAATGGCATCACACGAAATGCAAAGATTCCCCATTCTGTGGCAAAGGCCATTTTGTGTTGATCTTCGGGGGCAATGGCTACTTGGTTGTAACCTGAAAATCCATCAAGGAAGCTATAAACTTCCTTGCCTGCCACACGCTCCAAAAGATGTTCGGTGATTGGAAGTGGATAACTATCTCTGATCGTAGCGGCATTAACTTTTTTAAGGTTAATGCACACTCGCAATTTCCCATTCTTCTTGGGCACCACTACAATGGGGGACACCCATTCAGTGTGCTCAATCTCATAGATGAATCTAGCTTCAATCAGCCTGTCAATTTCCTCCTTTATTTTGGCTGCATAATTGTCATTATATGTGTAGGGCTTTTGTTTGGTGGGCTTGGCATCAGCGGTCATCGGAATCGTATGAGAGCAAATCTCTGGATCTACTCCTTTCAAGTCTCTATAGTGCCATGCGAACACATCCCTATATTCCCTTAATAGAGCTACCAGCTCTAATTCTTCTTTTGCACTTAGGTCATCTCCTATGTACGTACATCGCTCTTCGTTCCCTTCAATGGTCACTACAATTTTTTTGGTCTTTTCTTTATTGTCATATGCTTCTCCTATAATGGCCTCTCTCTTAGGCATTCGTACCAAAATTTTTCGGTCTTCCACTTCATATTTCTTGATATTTTCTCGTACTTCAAACAATGATTCTTCCTCTTCTTGTTTCACTGCTTTCCTTTTCTTTTTCTTTTGACCTCCTTCACTTCCTTTCTTTGAATTTATCGTTTTAATACTCGCAAGGGGTTCTTCTTCTTTTTGGGTTAACACTCCTATGTCTTCTAAGTAGTGTTCCTCTGAGTCAAAGTAAGTATCCATCACAATGGATTCTAGATCATCGTCATTCTCTTCTTCTTCTATGAACTCACTAGGATCACACTCTTCCAACAAGGGCTGACACATGAACATTGAAATATCATAACCCTCCTCATCACAATGGGGTGTCCATTGTTCCTCATTGACTGCAATGTCCATGGTAGCTAAGATTTCTGCCCAACCATGAGGATCAAATTCCTCATCTGGAAATATCATCGGTGTATAGGCTGGGTCTTTTATTGGTCTATCTCCTGGGGGAGTTCCTTCTTCTCTCGCTTTTAGGCGCTTTTCCTCTTCCTCCGCAACCTTGCACATCCACAAGTGAGTATCTTCATGCAGCCAGGATGGTTCAGGTGAACTTCCTGAATGCACGGAGATAGAATCTTCTTTCGCTTTGTGGATAGGATTCCACTGTAGGGGTGGTACATCTCTGAAGGTGTAATCCTTCAGATTGACCTTGGTGGTGACCCCTAAGTGCTGTAAGTACAAGGAGTTGGTTCCCCAATTCTGTACTATTTGCAATTGTCGTAGGAAAGGTCTTCCTAGGATCATCTCGTACACATTATTCTTCTCAAAGTCACATATAGCAAATGTATGTTCAAACTCTACACCACAAGTGGTTAGAGTTATCCCTTCAAGCAATCCGAGAGGTCTTTCAAAATGACCATCTGCCATTTGAAGTTTCATTCTCGTTGGTCTTAAGGTGGGTTTGCCCCATCGCTTCCACAAGGAGGTGCTCGCAATAGCAACACCAGCACCCGAATCCACAATTGCTTTGGTTGTGTAACCTTGATAGGTGATCGGAAGATAAGTGTTACCTTCTTCACCTTCGCTCATATCTCCTATTTTGTCGAGAGGTATCTCTGGTACTTTTTGCTTAGAGCCTACTTTTGGTGTATTGGATTCAAGTTCTGGAACCTGATCCTTCACATGATTCCAGAGCTCCGGTTTTGCCTTGAGCAGCTCCTCTACAGTGAGATGACATTGAACCTTAGTGTTCTTCACAACATCAGTGTTCCTGGGAATCACTGAGTCTTCATTTCTCACCAATATTGTGGGAGCTCTGATCTGGAGAGATTCAGATTCCCATGGGCCTGTGAAATGAGGCAACTCTTGTAAAGAATTAGATTCAAAATCTAATCTCTCATCCTCTTGTTGCTCTGTTTGATCTCCATAGATAGACGGAATGTCTTGGGGAAATTGATCATGAAGATCATCAATCTCAGGAATAGGAGGGGAATCACCCTTCTCCTTGGCCCATTTCTCTTCTTGTATTTCCCGCAAGAACTCTTGAGAGTACTGTTGAATTGAAGGAGGTATTCCAGCATCCGTGGAATTAGGAACATAAGCTCCCTTTGGTGGAGAGCTTCCTCTTTCAACAACTGGTTGAGCCTGTGGAGGTAAAGAAACTTGTGATTTGTTTACCAACTGCTCTAATCTTTCTAGTAAGCCTTGGAAATGCAAATCCGGCTTGACAGAGTTTGTCTGATTGAACTTTTGACTAGTCTCAAGTATAGCTTGAGCTTGTTCTACCATTTTCATGCACATTTTCATCCGTTCAATCTCTAAATATGCTCTAGGGTAACTCTTGTCTAGGTTTGCAGCTGTTGGCCCTTCTTGAAGTCGAGCCTGGTAGGCCTTGAACATCATGTCCAAGCCTTCAGGAGTGGGGTCAGCTAATACTGATCCTACTCGGGGTGGTGGGTGGGTTACGTGGGGTGTATTAGAGGGTGGAGAAATGGAGGGTGATGGGGATGGTAGTGGTGGAAGTGTGTGGGAGTGCGGTTGAGATGTGATCTCTGTGATTTTTGCCTTGGTTTCTCTCAAGCTTTCTTCAAGTTCGTTTATCTTTTTTGCCCATTGCCTCTTCATTCTTTCACGACTATCCTTCCAGGCTCTAGTCCTCTTTTTGGTTATGCTCTCTGTTTCACTCACCTCGGGGCTCTTTTCGGGACCAACACCTTGGTGTTGTTGAAGTGCCTGGGCTCTTGTGATCACCTGCACAGGTGTAGTGGAAGTCACACTCCCTGTGGAGTCTACAACTAACCCAACAACATTGATAGGAGTGATTTTAGGCATGTTATTAGGGTTCTTTGGGCAATCTCGTAGGAGATGCTCTTTCCCGCAGTCTTGACAGAAACCCTGAATGGTTACTGGTTGAGGTTGTGTAGGGGCAGGCAGTGGACAATCACGTATAAGGTGATCTCCCTGACATCTGAAGCATGGTCCTCTAGGAAATGGGGGTCGTACCTGCCTAGGTTGGGGGACATGACATTAGCATACTCAGGTTCCCCACTATTTTCACTTGGATCCTCATAATAGTATGACTCGTTATGCTCGGGTGACTGCATGTAGTAAGCCTGTGGGCTATCCATATGTGTGGAGTCAAAACTATGGTCACTTGGATCACTGTCTGATAGCAATGGGGTGACTGGGACTATGGCTCTATTCGGATTTTCTTCAGTAGATGCATATTTCACTGGGATCACATTGGTGGGAGCAGGGGGTTGTTGTACTAGGACTGGTTGAGGTCTCTGCTGCCCTTGGTAAGGTGGTTGATAAGTTTGTTGTGGTCTGTTGTATTGTTGTAGTGGGTACTGATTCTGGTATCTACCATGTTGTGGATATGGCTGAGGATAATTTTGCCTAACAGTTTGTTTGTTATATGGGCAGTCTTGTGCAGTGTGGTTGGTGTACCTGCGCTCTATGGTGCAGTACTGGCTACTAAGATTCACCTAGGGTTGGGCCATAATGGGACATACACTTGCCATATGGTCACCGCCACAATTGTAGCACCGCTTAACTGGGGCAAATCTCGGAATTTGTTTGCTAGAGACACCTAGTTGTCGGGCTACCTTCTCTGCAAGTTCCTCGATGGATGTGGATTGACCAGATGTCAGGTTACTAGAGCTATCAAAATCCTTATAGATTTTTGATAGTTCTAATTCCTCACCTAGATTGTCCTCAATGTCTATGCACATGCGCACGCACTCTTCTATCGTTCTGGGGTCCTTCAGGTACACATATGACCTGAGCTTAGTGCTCAACAATCCATCTAGGAACAAGGCCACTTGTTTGGCTGGTGTGGGTAACTCCGGCATCGGGCATCTCTCCAGGTACTGTCTAAATCTTCTTCCAGCTAGTCTGACCGTCTCTTGAGGTGTTTGTTTGAAGCTGTGAATTAGTGAGGAGGTGTTATGCCTGATTCCACTCTTAGAAAACTCAACAATAAATGCCTCTAAGAGCTGGTCTATGTTTCTGAAATGCCTCTCATTTAGTGGTTGAAACCACGTAAGGGCGGTGTTCCTAAGAGTTAGACCGAAAGCATTATATTGCGTGAATAGGTCCTCTACCTGTTCAGCTTTCAATACTTGCCGAAATTATGCCACATGGTCATAAGGGTCTCCCGTGCCATCGAAATAATTCTTCATGGACTTCACCAGTTGAGTTGGTCGCAGGGTCCTAGTGTGTTCTCTCGGCCTTGGCAAAGGAAAATCATCAATATTCCTTTGATTCCATGGGGTTCTATGTCTCTCAGGTTCCACTCTATTCCTTTCTGTTCCCGTTCTTTCTCTTCCCAGGGAGTTGGCAAAACTTACCTCAGGTTTGTCTCTACTTCTATCTCGTTGAGCTCCATGAGCTTGGGAGGTCCCAGCTCCTTGGTGACCAAAGGACACATTAGACCTTGGTTGGGGAAAAACAAATTCTCCCTTCCATGTGTAGGCATGTCTGCCATGCTCAGTGACCACGAAGATTCTCTCTGATGCATTGTCTAAGTAGGATACTTGGCCTGGGCTATCAGGGTCTTTAAACTCATAGATTGTGAGGGCACTCACTTCCTGGGGTTGAGCAGATTTGTATCTCCAAAAAGCCTCATCGGTTTCTCGGTTTAAAAGCAGATCTATGCTTTTATTATCCTGTGGAATCCACTCTGGAGTCATGATTCTGGTCAAGACAGATTTACCACGGGGAGTTCTTGGCTCTCTCTCTAAGTTCCCTTGCTCTATATCACCCATGTCGATCTCCGCAATCACATTTCCAAACTCATCAGTTCTATCAGGAAGAGTGGTGACTACATATATAGTTCCCTCTTTATCTAGGTATGCTCCATTCTCAAACTTGACTACCGGGTGGTCTAATCCATGGGGTTGATCGGGGTTCTTAATCTGGACCACCGATCTCCTCAGTCCGTCCTTGTAGATGCGAGCACCTAGACGATTCGTCCTGATGTATTCCAACTGTCTTGTATGGTCCTTCTGGCTTTTCTAGATAAGCCAACCCTGAACTACCTACTGGTCTCTCCATGTGATAGGACATCTCAGAATCACTTGTTTCTGATCTGGGAGTGTATGGGTAATCACTCAACTGTTGGGCCCAAGACCTGGCAGTGTGATTGACACTAGCTTCAGAAGATCTGAGGCTTTGTCTATCTCGGCCTAAGTGTCTGCCTGATCTAAGGTTCATATGCCTGATTTATCTACCCCCTTGGACTCAAGCACACTCTCGTTGCAAGTTAATTTGCACCAATCACTTTGTTCTTTTGGGTTGAATATTATGAAGCAAAAGCCACTAGTGGACACACGAGTGTCATAGCAACCAGCCTAATTAGAGTAAAAAAAAGCATGCAAATATGGCGGTAGTGATCCCCCCTTGGGATAAAACAACCCAAGTAGCCGGAGTACCAGTCAAGTAGCGAAAGATGCGCTTAACCGCTTGCCAATGCTTGATTGTGGGGCAATGCATAAACCTACTCATTTGTGAGACAGCAAACTGAATATCTGGCCAAGTAATGCATAAGTAAATCAAGCATCCAACAGCATCAAATGCATCTCCAACATCATGAAGACTCAGTTGTAAATCTGTCTCCATAGGAATGGCAATAGGTTTACAGTCTTCAAGGCCAAAACATTGCAATAATGTGTCAATATATTTCGTTTGACACAAAGCCATTCCACCATCAATGTGCATAAACTGAATGCCAAAATAATGATGCAAATGCCTCATATCAGAAATCTCAAATGAGGCATGTAAATCAGCCTTGAAATCAGCAATATGCTTCTCATGAGGACCAATGAGCAGCATGTCATCAACATACACCACAATGATCAGAAGTACATCATTACCAGGCTTGACATATAAGGTGCTTTTAGTTGGATTGTTCTCAAAACCATGTGCAATCAGATAGGCACGTATCTTTTCATACCAAGCACGTGGTGCTTGCTTTAAACCATATAATGGCTTCTTTAACCTGCACACCTGGTTTTCATGCCCTTTGTGCACAAAGCCATTGGGCTGAAAAACATACACTTCTTCATGCAAGTCACCATTCATAAATTTTTTTTTACTGTCCAGCTGATGTACGTTCCAACCATGATGAGCTGCAAGTGCACAGATTCTATGAATAGTATTTATTCAGCAAGTAGGAGCAATGGTTTCATCAAAATCAATGCCTCTTTCATATGCATAACCCTTTGCAACAAGCCTAGCCTTATACCAACCAACTATACCATCACGTTTACGCTTCAGCTTGTATATCCACTTACTGCCAATGGCCTTCTTGTCAGGAGGCAAGTCACATAAAAACCAAGTACCATTCTTCATTATAGCATCATATTCAGATTGCATAGCAGCCATCCAATTTTTTGAATTTTTTGCTTCATCAAACGAAACAGGCTCAGTCTCATCATAGAGACTAGATGTAGCCATAGCATAGCAATATGATGCAAAAGAGGCACTATGAGAGCCTGATCGAGTACGATATGATAGAGGTGCATCTAATTTGCTATCACGCAAAGTTTGCACCATCCATGTTGGCATAGTTTTTGCCTCCTCAATATCAGCTCTCTCATCAACAAGTGCATGATGTAAATCTTCATAAAAAATGGGATGATCTGCATCATCACATGAAACCTGCAAAGGCTAAGAAGTTGCCTCATTAGGACCAGCACTAGACTGTCCACCTGTAAAAAGAGGCAGCAAAGTATCATACATGTCTTTGGAGGTAACAGATGCCTCCTTAGTACATGAAAGCAATGGCTAAATAACATCTTCCACAAAAACAACATCACGGCTAACTAGAATGCATTTAGTCTGTGGATGATACAGACGATAGCCTTTACTTTCAAAACTATACCCAACAAAAATACATTTTATTGCTTTATCATCCAATTTTCTACGATGTTTTTCAGGCACTAATGCATATGCCAAACAACCAAAAACATGCAAATGAGCAATAGATGGCTTGCGATCATGCCAAGCCTCATATGGAGTGATAGACTACAGCGCTTTAGTGGGACTTCTGTTAAGTACATATGTTGCACACATGACAGCCTCAAGCCAGAAACTATGTGGTAAAGCCTGACTCTTGACCATACACCTCGCCATCTCCATGAGTGACCTGTTCTTTCATTGAGCAACTCCATTCTGTTGAGGTGTATACGGCACCGTACACTGGTGTTTTATCCCACGTTCAACCAGAAATGCATTGAAATCAAAAGACATATATTCCCCCCCTCAATCAGAATGGAGGGTGCCCATTTTACATGCTAACACATTTTCAGCCAAAACCAAAAATTGTTTGAAGCACATGAACACTTCGAACTTTGCCTTCAATGGATATACCCATGCATGCTTGGAAAAATCATCGATGAAAGTCACAAAGTAACGATAATTTCCAAAAGAAGGTGTCTGCATAGGACCATAGACATCACTATGTACAAGTTGCAATTTCTGAGTAGCTCGAACTAAACCATCTTTTGGAAAGGAGGAACGCTGCATTTTGCCCAAAATATAGCCTTCACAAACATGTTTTCTAGGTGCCTCAAGTTTGGGCAAAGAGGACACCATTTCAGGTTTCTACAAGCGTAGCAAACTTGCAAAATTCAGATGACCAAAGCATACATGCCAAAGCTTTGCATCTGACATAGCCTGAGAATCATGTACTCCACATGCCAAATCATTCACCAATTTTTCATAGTCTATGAGCTTATATAGCCCACAACATAAAATGCCAAAAGCAATAATAACATCGCTATTTGTCAGATCATGAACCGTACATCTATCATCAATAAATTTCACAACCAAGCCAATCTTGGCTAATGTAGAAATTGATAACAGATTCTTCTTGATCCGTGGCACAAATAAAGCATCTGAAAAAGTGAAAGAACTACCATCAGCAATAGTCATAATGATCTTACCAACTCCCATGATAGGATAAGAGGAGTTGTTGGTGCATGTGATAGTATTCCCTGTAGGGGCAGGCTCGAGTGAAGAGAAGAAATTGTGCTGCGAGGTAATATGTTTGGTTGCCCCACTATCAAAGTACCAAACATCTGAGTCTACTACAGACATGCACTACTCATGAGAAGATAGGTCAAAACTGAAAACAGTAGTGAATGCCCATTCTTGTTCCTGGACAAGATTAGCAGACTCTGTTTTTGGTGTAGAGGCATCTGCAACAACCATTCTTGCCTCTTTAGTAGCCAGTTTTGGACAGTTCATTATGATATGATCATTTCCTTTACAGTACTTGCAAAACAATTTCTGCTTTTCTGATTTCTTTTCATCTTTGTCTTCCCTCTTTGATTGTGCAAAATTAGCAGATTTCTGCTTACTACTTGAAGAGCTCCATTTTCTTTTGCCATTTTGACTAGCCAAGAAAGCTTGATTTGCAACACGCATAATGGACCTGTTCTGCCTCGATTGATCTTCCTGCAATAGAATAGAAAATAACTCCTAAAATGACAAGGCATTTGGATTGCCTTTCATCATCAGTCGAAGAGTAGAAGCAAAACTCTAATATGAATCAGCAAGACCATTCAGAATGGTCTTCACAAGTGAGCTATCTCGTATAACTTCATCAGCAGAGATCACATATTCCTTCAAGTCTTTGATCTTTGTTAGAAAATTGTCCATAGAATCACCTTCATTCATGTGCTCACTCTCCAATTGTTTTTGGAGGTAAGCAACATGAGCCTCATTCCTAGCTTGGTACAATGTGGTGAGTGTATCCCAAGCATCCTTAGTTGTTCTGCAAGAGCGAATGTGAGGAATAATGGCACGTTTGACAGACAAAGCTATCAATTCATGTGCCTGGGCATCTCTGCTATCCCAAAAAATTTTCTCTACAGTAGGTGCAGCAAGAATTGCAGCACAAACAGGAATATGCAGAATATCATTATCTTCGACACCTTCTATATCAGCTTCAGTACCTGTAGTTGTAACAGTTGCAGGTGTGATAGGACATTTTTCAACACCCTACACAATGTTCCACAGCTTTTTGCAACCAATACATGTCGCATCATATACGCCCATAACAGGTAGTTGGTACCATCCAACTTATCCTCAACAGCCAACGTACGGAATACATCACTGCTTTCAACCATGATTGGTGACTTAAATACCTTGATGTAGAAGATTGATTGCATCTCAAAAAGCTGAACAAAATTACCAAGATGAATTCTACTAAACCTGTAGCAGACTTTGAGATGCTTATACTAGCGAACCGAAACTGGTATATACCTTTGGCACAAAAAGACAAAATAACCTGCACAAGCACTATGATGGTGCATTCGGAGGCCGCAACAAGCTCATATCACGATTTCGGCACAACACAGCAAAGCTATTTTGATCTCAAAAACACGCTGAGTATGCTCACCAAAATTTATGTGATTCTGAGACTGTAAACCGTAGAGGTGTCGACGATGCCCTAGATGAATGGGCGACCTGCTCT
>CM035433.1:132319132-132329132 GCA_020310875.1 Ceratopteris richardii
ATACACTGATAAGAACAAGGTAAAGGATAGTAAAGGTAAAGGCAAGAAATCCGATGATGAAGCTAGTACCTCCCAAGCTAACTTTGCAGGAAGAGGTAGAGGTACAAGAGGAAGAGGCAGAGGAGGTAGACAAGGCAGCGGCACATTCCAAAGCACCTCTTCATGTGCCATATGTGGATTGACTAACCATACAACTGAGAATTGTTTCAAGAACCCTAGAAATCAGAGGGGAAGAGGCTTCAATAGACGAAGCTATGGAAGAGGAAGATCAAACAACTTCAATAACTACAACAACTACAATAACCAAGGAGGTTGTAGAGGAAGAAGAGACTACAACAATTACACTGAAGAGCAACCACAAGAGGACTCCCTTTTGTTGATGAACATGACCATGAGGCAAGGTAAAGCAGATGAGCATGTGTTTTATATAGATTCTGGTTGTTCAAATCATGTAGCATGAAATGTGGCATTGTTATCTGACTTGGAGGATCCAAGGAACAAGCATGAGGTACAGACAGGAGATGACACAAGGAACTCAGTTGAAAACATTGGAAATGTGAAGACCCCATAATGAAATATGAATCTACTCAGCAAGGTATTGTATGTACCTACCATAACCAAGACCTTGATAAGTGAGAAAGGATTGCAGGTAAGGTTTACAAGAAATGGAGCATTTGTTGAAGCTCCTCAACAAGTGTTCAAGAGGATAGCAAAAGGAGAAAATACAGGTAGACTCTTTACATTTGAGTTATAAGATACTAGAAATATAGCACTTTTCAATTATGGAGGACAAACTTTATCAGAATTAGAAATGTGGCACAAAAGATTAGCTCACATAGGTGAAAGGAGTTTGACACAAATATGCAGAGATCATATTGTGCTTGGATTGCCAAACATATCCAAGCAACACATGATATATAAATGTAGTGCGTGTCAATTTTGGAAGTCTTATGGACAACCATTTATGAAGAAAGATTACATTCATGGTGATCTATTGGAGCTAGTCCACATAGATGTTTGGGGACCTAGCAAAGACCCTTCAATTTCAGGATCCAGGTACTATGTATCATTCATTGATGATCTTAGCAGATGGACTATACTTTATTTTATGAAGCACAAGGATGAAGTGTTCAATTGTTTCAAAAAATATCTTGCTCTTGTTGAAAACCAAACAGGGAAAACCTTGAAAAGGCTAGGGTCAGATGGAGGGGGAGAATACTTCACCCATGAGTTTGATTAATATCTCCAAGATAGAGGCATCAAAAGAGAAATCACTACTAGGTATACTCCAGAACAAAATCGAGGAGCAGAAAGGATGAATAGGACCATTGCAGAGGAAGCAAGGTCCATGATTAATGAGAAAAATTTACCCAACTATCTATGGGCAGAGGCTATGTCTACAACCACTGATCTCATCAACAGGCTTCCATCCAAAGCATTGGATGGGATGACACCATATGAAGCTTGGAATGGAAGGAAACCTAGCCTAGATCATTGCAGAATATTTGGGTGCATAGTGTATGCACATGTTCCATCACAAATTAGAGGTAAAATGGATCCTAAGGTAGAGAAATGTGTGTTCATAGGATATGATCTAAATCAAAAAGGGTACAGGTTGTATAATCCAAGTATTAAAGGCTTTATTGTCAGTAGAGATGTTGTTTTTTATGAAAACAACTCGTGGTTTGAAGATGATTGCAGAAAAGTCAAGCTACCTTATGACCTAGAGGACTTTCCAACAATTCAAAAGGTAAATGACCAACAACATGAAGACTCAAGTGATTCTGATGATGATCAAAAGACACTAAGAAGGAACTTCAAGGTATGGAATAACAAAGGTAAAGAGAAGATGCAAGACTTGAGGGATATTACAGAATCCTCTCAACAAACAATAAGGAGATCAACGAGGGAAAAGAAGAAGCAAGAAAGCTATGGATTTGACACCTCTCTGGTCACTACACACTCAATCTATATTGCTCAGGATATTAACTCAGAGGAGCCATCAACTTTTGAAGAAGCAAACAAGAAATCAGAGTGGAAAGAAGCAATGGAGGAAGAGATACAAGCACTCTAAGAGAATCAGGCTTGGGAACTAGTTCCCAAGAAACAATCCATGAAGATCATTGGATCTAGGTGGATTTATAAGGTAAAAAGGAATTCTGATGGTCCAATAAATAGGTAGAAAGCAAGGCTTGTGGCTAAAGGGTTTGCTTAGACCCAAGAAATTGATTATGAGGAGAGCTCTCCTCTGGCATAGATGCCAACAATCAGAGTTCTCATGAGTATAATTGCTTCAAGGACTTGGAACATTTATCAATTAGATGTAAAAAATGCATTCTTAAATGGTTGGATTTCAGATGAGGTGTACATGGCACAACATCCTGGATTTTTTGATAAATTACATCTTAAATATGTGTGCAAAATGAAGAAAGTTCTCTATGGTATCAATCTAGCTCCTAGAGCTTGGAACCATAGACTTGTTACATTCTTGTAGGACAAAGGATTCAAATTGAGCAAGGCTGATTCTTCACTCTTCATTAAGAGGAACAACACTGAAGTTATATATTTATGTGCGTGTGTAGATGATATCATTCTACCGGGTAATGGTGCATATGGAATCAAGAAGATCAAAGGCCAAATGAAGAAGAATTCAAGATAAGTGATGTGAAGAGATGGATAGGTATGTGCTTGAAGATGAAGAGGTGTTGCAAAATCCTTGATCTACACCAGCCAAATGAACTTCAAGAATATGTGGTGGGCCCTTTTAGCTTGCCAATGGATGTATTCGACACCCTATGTACCTTGGAAGATAACTCTCAAAAAGATAGATCAAAACAGATAAGTTGGAGTTAGCTCAGAGGTGAAGAACTTGCTATTTTGGTTCATACACCTGTCGAGTGTTTTGCATAATTCTCTGAGCACAACAGTAATTAGCTTAATGCCTTTTGGGGAAGTCTAGTTAACTAAAAGAGCTAACTTTCAAGAGTAATCTCATAAAAAATAATGAACCACACACTGAGAATTATGTTTAACAAGTGATGACATCATCTCGATTTTCACGGGCTGCTATAGTAATGAGACCAATGAGCAGAAAAATAAACATAACTCCAGATTTAAGAATCCAATTATTATCAACATTTTTATGTGTATTCTAGACAGTATGCTGAATCCAACAAACTTTAAGTCCTTGAATTTGGGTAAGCACACACTGATGAAACAGCTCTGACAAGATGAGTAAAAAAGTCGGGTACCTAACAGAGAAGTGAAAATGAACAGATAGTGTTGACTTCAAATGAACATAACTGAAGATTGAAACAGATAGTGTTGACTGAAGATTGATTCTCTATCTACCACAAATCACAAATTCGTGGCTCCTCTTTCCCTTTTTGATCAAGTGGACTCAACCACTTAAGACTCTTTCACTTTTACATTAAGTAAAGTCTTCAAAAGTTACAAGAGGTAGTTCACAAGTGAACTTTACATTGTCTTCATTTTAAGGCTTCTTCTATGACTTTGTGGGACTCAAGCCAATACTTAGGCTTGTCAAAGACTTGCTCCAACAGCTCCCCCTCAAGCCAAGTATGCTTGAGGTCTTCAATCTTCCAAGATTACCTGCAAACCAATCATGGCTTTGAACTTGCAGAGCTTTGTACCATCCAATGCTTTGGTTAGAATATCTGCACATTGTTGATCAGTGGACACATATGATATTTGAATCTCTTTGCTTAGAACCTTCTCTCGTACATAGTGATAATGAACTTCAATATGTTTTGTTCTTGCATGAAAAATAGGATTAGCAGCCAAATGAATAGAACTCATATTGTCACCATAAATAGTTGGAGTTCCAAACTCCAATCCAAGATCTTTGAATAATGTCTTCATCCACATAGCTTCTTGTGTAGCTATGGCAAGACCTCTATATTCAGCTTTAGTAGAAGAGAGATCAACTGTGGGTTGCTTCTTGGATGACCATGAAATAAGCTTTGAACCTGCAAAGGTAAGATAACCTGAAGTGCTCCTTCTATTTTCCTTAGAGCCAGCCCAATCTGCATCAGAAAATAACTTCAAACCTAAATTAGATACATAAGGATAATAAAGTCCTTCATTTATGGTTCCTTTGAGATACTTGAGAATCCTTTTGACAGCATCCATGTGTGATTTCCTTGGTGTGTGCATAAATTGACTTAGCACACTCACACTGTAACATATATCTACTATTGTCAATGTGGCATAGTTGAGACTACCCACTAGACTTTGATATGATGTGATGTCCTCTATGAGTTCACCTTCATATGAGCTCAATTTGTGATTGACCTCCATTGGAATACCTGCAATCTTACAATCTTGCATCTTGAATTTTGCCAACATGTCCTTAATGTACTTTCTTTGAGTGAGAAACAAACCATGATCTTTGTAGACAACTTCCAAACCTAGGAAGTAGGTAAGTGAACCCTAATCACTTATCTTGAACTCTTCTCTCATCTGATTTTTGATCTTCTTCATACCATCTGCATCATTTCCTGTCAATATAATATCATCTACATATACACATAGGTAGATGATCTCAGAATTACTCTTTTTAATAAAGAGTGAAGGATCTTCCTTGCTTGGTTGAAAGCCTTTGTCCTGCAAGAATGAAACAAGCCTGAAATTCCAAGCTCTTGGAGCTTGCTTGAGACCATACAATGCTTTGTTAATTTTACACACATAATCAGGATAAACTTGATTCTCAAAACCAGGTGGTTGTGCCATATATACCTCTTTTGTTATCCAACCATTCAAGAATGCATTCTTTACATCTAGTTGAAGTATCTTCCAATTCTTGGAAGAGGCAATACTAAGCAAAACCCTAATAGTAGGCATCTTTGCCACAGGAGAGAAGGTCTCCTCATAATCAATTCCCTGAGTTTGTGCAAAGCCTTTTGCTACAAGCCTTGCCTTATACCTGTTAATGGAACCATTAGAATTCTTCTTGAGTTTATAGACCCATCTTGAGCCTATTACCTTCATGGATGAAGTCTTGGGCACCAAATCCCAAGTGTTGTTTTCCTCAAGTGCTTCAATCTCTTCCTTCATTGCATGCGTCCATTCTGTTTTTGCTTTGGCCTCTTCAAATGATGATGGCTCCTCTTGGTTTATGTCATGTGCTATGTAGATAGAATATTTAGTTACTAATGAGGTGTCAAACCCATACCTTTCTGGTTTTTTCTTTTCCCTCATAGATCTTCTTAGGCCATGATGTGATGATTCTACCTCATGTCCAAGTTCCTGCAATTTTGCTTTACCTTTAGACTTCCATGCTTTGATCTTTTCCATCTGAGATTCTTCATCATCCTCTGAGGTGTCTTGTTCTTCAATCTTCGGTTGTTCTCTACCAATCTTTGGAAAATCTTCTTCAAGATCATATAAATAAATTGACCTTCCTGCATGAATCTTCATACCATGAATTGTTTTCATCAAAAACTACATCTCTACTTACCAAGAATCCTTTGATGGTAGGGTTGTATAACATGTAACCCTTTTGATTGTTGTCATATCCAATAAATACACACCTTTCTGCCTTTGGATGCATCTTGCCTCTAACCTGTGAAGGAACATGAGAAAAAGCAATACATCCAAAAATTTTACAAAGATCTAAGCTTGGTCTTCTTCCATTCCAAGCCTCATATGGAGTCATCTCATCAAGGGATTTTGAAGGCAACATGTTAATCAAGTAAGTGGTTGTAGATACAGCCTCAGCCCATAGATAATTAGGCAAATGCTTTTCATTTAACAAGGACCTTGCAGCTTCAACAATTGTCCTATTCCTCCTTTCTGCCATTCCATTTTGCTCAGGAGTGTACCTTGTAGTTACCTCTCTTTCGATTCCTCTTTCTTGAAGAAAAGAATCAAACTCATGGGAGAAGTATTCTCCCCCTCCATCTGACCTTAGCCTTTTTAGTGATTTACCTATTTGATTCTCCACAAGAGCCAAATATCTTTTGAAACATGAAAAAACTTCATCTTTGTGTTTCATAAAGAACAGGATAGTCCATCTGTTGCAATCATCAATAAAGGAGACATAATACCTTGATCCAGATATTGAAGCTTCCTTGCTAGGTCCCCATATATCTGTATGAACCAACTCCAACAGATCTCCATGCATATAACCTTTCTTCATGAATGGTAACATGTGAGACTTTCCAAATTGACATGCACTACACTTATAAATCATATGTTGTTTTGACAAATTAAGGAGTCCAAGTACACTTTGGTCCCTGCAAATTTGCTTTAATGACCTTTCACCAATATGTGATAACCTTTTGTGCCATACTTCCAGTTCTGTGAGTATTTGACTACCATAATTAAAGAGAGCAATGTTTCTAGTGACATGTAATTCAAATGTGAACAATCTACCTGTCTTTTCACCTTTTTCAATTCTTCTGAATCCTTGACTTGGATCTTCAACAAATGCTCCTACTTTTGTGAACCTGACTTGCAACCCTTTCTCTACTATCTGCCCAACACTTATCAAATTCTTTGTAATGGTAGGGACATAGAGTACCTTACTGAGTAGCTTGATGTTTCCATCAGGTGCTTTGACATTGCCTATTTTCTCCACAGGATGTCTTGTGTCATCTCCTGCTTGTACCTCATGCTTATTCCTTGGATCTTCCAAATCTGATAGGAGAGCTACATTTCCTGCCACATGATTGGAGCAACCTGAATCTATGTAGAAAACATGCTCATGAGATTTACCTTGTGGCATAGCCATGTTAATGATCAATAATGAATCCTCTTTGTTTGAGTCTTTTGTGTAGTTATTGAAGTCTCTCCTTCCTTTGTAGCCTCCTTGATAGTTTGAATGATTGTAGTTGTTAAAGTTGCCATGATAATTGTTGTAGTTGCCATGATAATTGTTGAACCTTCCTCTTGAGTAGCCATAACTTCCTCTATTGTATCCTCTTCCTCTTTGATTCCTGGAATTCCTAAAGCATTTTTCAGTTGTATTAGCTTGATATGTACCTACTTCATCATCCACTTTCTTTGCCTTTCCTTTGTTATCTTTGGACTTGCTTTTATCAGTGTATAAAGCTGAAGATTGATTACCTTTAGAGCTTTCTCCATTTTTTATAAGCTTTGCCTCTTGAGTAAGTAGTTGTCCAATGAGTGTATTGAAATCAGGTACATGCATGTCCATGTACAAATCCATAGCTGTGGTGAATGCTTCCCACTTGTCATCTGCCTTCAAGCCATTGATGACCTCCCTTACAATTTGCTCTTCATCTATTACCTCTCCAATGCTTCCCAACTGATCTGCTATGTCCTTGAGCTTTGTGACAAAATCAGTCACATGTTGTTTGGGAGCCTTCTTGAGAGTTGTGAAATCCAACCATAGTTGATGCTTCCTAGCTTTGGTACTTGAAGAGAAGAAGGCTTCAAGTGCATCCCACACTTCCTGAGATGTCTTACAACTTCTAATGTGAGGCAACAAAAAATCTGAGATAGAGTTGAGGAGATAAGACCTTGCAAGTGCATCCTTGGAGCACCATGTGCTCAATCTTTCTTGCTCTTCTTGTGTTGGTTGACTTTTGTTCCTGAAACTTGGCATAACTTCATCTCCAGCCACATAACCATGTAAACTTCTACCTTGGAGATAAGCTTCCATTCTTAATGACCAAGCTGAGTAGTTACTTCTGTCCAATTTGTCAATTGATGAAGGAAATCCATCTGCCATGTTGTCCAACCTTGCTCTGATACCACTGTGAAGAGATGGATAGGTATGTGCTTGAAGATGAAGAGGTGTTGCAAAATCCTTGATCTACACTAGCCAAATGAAATCCAGGAGTATGTGGTGGGCCTTTTTAGCTTGCCAATGGATGTATTAGACACCCTATGTACCTTGGAAGATCACTCTCAAAAAGATAGATCAAAACAGATAAGTTGGAGTTAGCTCAGAGGTGAAGAACTTGCTATTTTGGTTCATACACATGTCCAGTGTTTTGCATAATTCTTTGAGCACAACAGTAATTAGCTTAATTCCTTTTGGGGAAGTCTAGTTAACTTTAAGAGCTAACTTTCAAGAGTAATCTCATAAAAAATAATGAACCACACACTGAGAATGATGTTTAACAAGTGATGATATCATCCCAATTTTCACGGGCTGCTACAGTAATGAGACCAGTGAGCAGAAAAATAAACATAACTCCAGATTTAAGAATCCAATGATTATGAAAATTTGTATGCTTATACTAGACAGTATGTGAATCCAACAAGCTTTAAATCATTGAATTTGGGTAAGCACACACTAGAAACAGCTCTGACAAGATGAGTAAAAAAGTCGGGTACCTGAGAAAGAAGTACTCTTTCCCTTTTTGATCAAGTGGACTCAACCACTTAAGATTCTTTCACTTTTACATTAAGTAAAGTCTTCAAAAGTTACAAGAGGTAGTTCACAAGTGAACTTTACATTGTCTTCATTTTAATGCTTCTTCTATGACTTTGTGGGACTCAAGCCAATACTTAGGCTTGTCATAGACTTGCTCCAACAAGTGACCTTGGATTGCTTGCTTATTTTCTTGGATTAGAAGTTGTCTATATAGATCAAGGGATGTTCCTTACTCAAAGGAAGTACATTAAAGATAAGATTGCCAATTTCAAAATGTAGGACACTAAGGTTGCAGGTACTCCCATGGAGGTCAATCACAAGTTAAGTGCTCATGAAGGAGAACCAATTGAAGACATTACAAGCTACCAAAGTCTAGTTGGAAGCTTGAACTATGGCACCCTAACTAGGGTTGATATCTGTTATGGAGTAAGTGCACTTAGCCAATTCATGTACACTCCTAGGAAACCTCACATGGATGCAGCAAAAAGGATATTCAAGTATCTAAAGGGAACAATCAATGAGGGCCTATATTACCCTTACACATCTGATTTAAGTGTAAAGCTTTTGATGCAGATTGGGCAGGATCAAAAGATGATAGAAGAAGTACATCTGGATATCTATCTTTTACAGGTACAAAGCTCATTTCTTTGTCTTCCAAGAAACAATGCACTGTAGCACTCTCCTCAACTGAAGCTGAATACAGAGCATTGGCAAATGCGACTCAGGCAGCAATGTGGATCAAGACCCTATATATAGATTTAGGGTTAGACTTTGGCACTCCATATATATTTGGAGACAATATGAGTTCATTGCATTTAGCTGCTAATCCTATCTTTCATGCTAGGACTAAGCATTTAGAATTCCATTATCACTTTATTAGAGAAAAGATTGCAAGCAAAGAGAGACAATTGTCTTATGTATCTACACAGATGCAATGTGCATACATGATGACCAAATCACTTGATGGAAGCAAACTCAACAGGTTCAAATCAATGATTGGTTTGCAAGAGATACATCTGGAATGAAGACTCAAGCATCTTAGGCTTGGGGGGGAGCTATTGGTACATTTGGAAAGACTTGATGCTTGACCAAATATCAAAGGTTTACTTCACAACTTGAGTGACTATCCATAAGTCACATATGAACACCTCTTGTAAAATTTCATGAGTGTAACTCGAGATAAATGTAAAAGGAAAGGTTTGAGAGAATCTCGTGACTTTAGGAGTTATAATTCATACCAACTAGGTGTTTAGAATAAAAGCAATTAGAATCCTAAAAGGTAGGATCACTTTTAGGTGGCATATTCAAAATTCAAATTGAATACACATCTGTAAAAGACCCTGACTTTTAGTCGCGGGTAGCAAAGCAAGAAGAAGGACACATTGAGCTTCAAGCTTGTGGGTGCATTACGGTGACAAATTTATGAGTAATCCTACATCATCTTCCTTGTATCATACATTCATAATATTACACAATTGATTCAATTTATGCAAGTCATTTGGTATCTACTCTTGTCTGCTGCTAATTGCTCATTTTAGTGAATTCGTTTTGAAGGGTTCTCTGTGAATACTTACCCAATCGATGTGATTCAACTTAGTATATGTAGATTAGACCTTCTATTCTCAACTATCA
>CM035433.1:132334132-132379132 GCA_020310875.1 Ceratopteris richardii
AACCATATAATGCCTTTTTCAACCTGCACACTTAGTTTTCATGCCCTTTCTGCACAAAGCCATGGGGCTGAAAAAT
This sequence comes from Ceratopteris richardii, assembly GCA_020310875.1. NCBI lineage: Eukaryota > Viridiplantae > Streptophyta > Polypodiopsida > Polypodiales > Pteridaceae > Ceratopteris > Ceratopteris richardii. The sequence continues at coordinate 132,334,209 of CM035433.1, forward strand.
CTACACTTCTTCATGCAAGTCACCATTTATAAATGCAGTTTTAATGTCCAACTGATGTGCATTCCAACCATGATGAGCTACAAATGCACAGATGCTATGAACAATAGTCATTCGGCAAGTAGGAGCAAAGGTCTCATCAAAATCAATGCCTCTTTCTTGAGCATAACCCTTTGCAACAAGCCTAGCCTTATACCTGTCAATTGTTTGATCAGGCTTACGCTTCAGCTTGTATACCCAATTAGTGCCAATGGCCTTCTTGCCAAGAGGCAAGACACATAAAGACTAAGTACCATTTTCCATAATAGCATCATATTTTGATTACATAGCAATCATCCAATTTTTTGAATTTTGTGCTTCATCAAACGAAACACGCTCATTCTCATCACAGAGACTAGAGGCAGCCATAGCATAACAATCTGATGCAAAAGAAGCACTATGAAAGCCATAACAAGTATGATATGATAGAGTTTCATCTAATTTGCTATGAAACAAAGTCTGCACAACCCATTTTGGCATATTTTTTGCCTCCTCAATATCAGCTCTCTCATCAACAAGTGCATCATGTAAATCTGCATCAGAAATGGAATGATCTGCATCATCACATGAAACCTATAAAGGTTGAGAAGTTGCCTCATTAGGATCAACACTAGACTATCCGCTTGTAAAAAGAGGCAGCAAAGTATCATACATGTCTTTGGAGCTAACAGATGTCTCCTTAGTACATGAAAGTAATGACTGAATAACATCTTCCCCAAAACAACATCACGGCTAACCAAAATGCATTTAGTATGTGGATGATGTAAATTTGAATCATGTAAATCTACATTAGAAATGGAATGATCTGCATCATCACATCAAACACGTAAAGGTTGAGAAGTTGCCTCATTAGGATGAACACTAGACTGTCCACTTGTAAAAAGAGGCAGCAAAGTATCATACATGTCTTTGCAGCTAACAGATGTCTCCTTAATACATGAAAGTAATGATTGAATAGCATGTTCCACAAAACAACATTACAACTAACGAAAATGCATTTAGTCTGTGGATGATGTAGATGATAGCCTTTGCTTTCAGAACTGTACCCAACAGAAATACATTTCACTACTTTATCATCCAATTTCTTGCATTGGTGTTCAGGCACTAATGCATATGTCAGACAACCAAAAACACGTAGGTGAGCAACATGTGGCTTGCAACCATGCCAAGCCTCATATGGAGTGATAGACTGCAATGCTTTAGAGGGACACCTATTAAGTACATATGCTGCACACATGACAAATTCAAGCTAAAAACTATGTGGTAAAGCATGACTCTTGACCATACAACTCTTCATCTCCATGAGTGACATGTTCTTCCATTCAGCAATTCCATTCTGTTGAGGTGTATACGACATTGTACATTGATGTTTTATCCCACATTTAGCTAGAAATGCATTGAAGTCAAAAGACATATATTCCACCCTCAATCAGAACGGAGGTGCCCATTTTACATGATAGATTTTCAGAAAAAACCAAAAACTTTTTGAAGCACAAAATAAACTCTTCAAACTTTGCTTTCAATGGATATACCCATGCATGCCTGGAGAAATCATCAATGAAAGTCACGAAGTAAAGATAGTTTCCAAAAGAGGGTTTTTGCATAGGACCACACACATCACTGTGAACAAGCTACAATTTTTTAGTAGCTCGAACTGAACCATCTTTTTGGGAATGAGGAATGCTTCATTTTGCCCAAAATACAACCTTCACAGACATGTTTATCAGGTGCCTCGAGTTTGGGTAGAGAGGACACCATTTCAGATTTGTGCAGGCATAGCAAACTAGCAAAATTCAGAGGACCAAAGTGTGCATGCCAAAGCTTTGCATATGACAAAGCCTGAGAATCATGTATTGCACATGCTGAATCATTTACAGATTTTTCATAGTCTATGAGCCTATATAGTCGATGACATAAAATGCCAGAAGCAATAATGACATCGCCATTTGACATATCATGAAGTGTACATCTGTCGTCAGCAAATTTCACAACCAAAACAATCTTGGCTAAAGCTGAAAATGCTAACAAATACTTCTTGATCCTTGGCACAAATAAAACATCTGACAATGTAAAAGAACTACTATCAACAGTAGCCAGAATGATCTTACTAACTCCCATGATAGGATAAGAGGAGTTGTTGGAACATGTGATAGTATTCACTGTAAGGGAAAGCTCGAGTGAAGTGAAGAAAATGCATTGCGAGGTAATATATTTGGTTGCCCCACTATCAAAGTTTTTAAAGTACCAAACATATGAGTCTACTGCAAACATTGTTCATAAGAAGATGGGTCATACCTGCAAACAGTGGTAAATGCCCATTCTTCATTCTGCACCAGATTAGCAGACTATATCATGGGTGTAGAGGCCTCTGCAACAACGATTCCAGCCTCTTTAGCAACCAGTTTTGGACAGCTCTTTATGACATAAGAATTTTCTTTACAGTATTTACAAAAAAATTCTGCTTTTTTGTTTTCTTCTCATATCTTTCATCCTTCTTTGATTATGCAGAAGTAGTAGATTTTTGTTTACTAGTAGAAGAACTCCATTTACCTTTGCCCTTCTGACTAGCCAGGAAAGCTTGATCTGCAACATGCATAATGGACTTGTTTTTTTCTTGCAATAGAACAGAGACTAAATCCTCAAATGTTAACGCATTTGTATTGCCTTTCATCATTAAATGAAGAGTAGAATCAAAACTCTAATATGAATCGGGAAGAGCATTTAGAACAGTCTGCACAAGTGAACTATCACGCAAGACTTCATCAGCAAAAATCAACTGTTCCTTCAAGTCTTTGATCTTTGTCAGACAACTATCCATGGAATCTCCTTCATTCATGTGCTCACTCTCCAACTGTTTTTGGAGGTAAGCAACACGAGCCTCATTCCTAGCCTGGTATAAAGTGGTAAGTCTATCCCAAGCATCCTTAGCTATTCTGTAAGTGCGAATGTGAGGAATAATGGCATGTTTGATAGACAAGGATATCAATGCATGTGCTTGAGCATCTCTGCCATCCCAACAAATTTGCTCTGTAGTAGATGCAACAGGAACCATAACATGAACATGAATATTGAACGAAACTACCTTGTCGAGTTTTGCTAAACTTGTAGTAGACTTTGAGATGCTTATACTGGCGAACTGAAACCTGTATATATATTTGACACAAAAAGACCAAATTGCTTACACAAGCACTACAATAGTGTGTTCGGAGGCCAAAATGAGCTCAGATCATGATTTCTATGCTCATCAAATTTCATGCGATTTTGAGATTGTGATCTAAGGGGTGTCGAAGATGCCCTACATGAAGCGACGACATGCTGTGCTACCAATTGTTGGAGTTTGAGGTTTACGTCATGATTTCTATGCTCATCAAATTTCATGCGATTTTGAGATTGTGATCTAAGGGGTGTCGAAGATGCCCTAAATGAAGCGATGACATGCTATGCTACCAATTGTTGGAGTTTGAGGTTTACGGAAGTATGCAAATAGCACAAGGAAGAAGAAGAAGCTTGGAGCACAACACACAATACTAAATGTATTACCACTAGAATGTACAAAACATTAGTAACCTGTTAGGATTATAAGCGTATATACAAGTCAGGGGGAAAAAACCTCCTAAACAAGGAAAAAAGTGCCCCGGCGGTCCTAGTGTGTTCACACACATCACTATGTAAATATATCAACATTTACCACCAAGTGCACTATTACCAAAAGTTGCGCAAAATGTATGCCATGATGATGACAAGATGCATAGCAACAATACTGATTTAATTTCATTATTCATATCCATTTTTTGAGCTTGGAACTAAGAGAATATAGCATCAAACTCATTTAGATGAGCAACAACATTTTCTTTGTCCTTCATGCGAAGGTCATATAGCTTTCTAATCAGATACACTTCATTTGATGTCGTTTCTTTTTCATATGTATTGCATAACTTCTTCCAAAGCTCCTTTGCACTTTCACATTCCAATACTATAAAGTAAACATTATCTACTAGGTGCAATTAAATGGTAGACATAGCCATTTTGTCCAACTCATCCCAATCATCATCATCCATATCAATAGGCTTCTTTGAGATTCCATTTATTGGCTTCCACTGTCTCCTCTGAATCAACACATCTTTAATCTGATTCTTCCATAGAGCAAAGTTTGTGCTGTCAAAATTTTGGATCTCAAAAGGACCTTTGCCCTGCAACTTATAGCTCCTCCTCGGAACACTAGCACTAGACCTAGTTCCATCAGATGTGTCTGAAATTTTTGATGCCATGATGATAGAGAATTGTCTAAAATGATAATGCAGCTAGAATAGTACAAACACCACTAATCCTCAAAAAAGAATGACAAAGTGTCGGATTCTAAGAAATAATCGATAGAATCTTCCCAAAAAAATGGATTAATAAACAACAATGACCAACCAAAAGGATTATGTGAGAATGTATGTGCTCACACGAATAAGTGTGTCAAGGAGTAAAATTGACCACTATATAGTTGAAAAGCAAAAATCTAGAAAAATTTACCAAATTCTCCTCTACAAAATGAGAATATGAACAATGTTAAAAAACTCATAAAATTGCTTTGAGGGCCCAAAATGTGTTCAAGGCAATGTGAACCTTAGTCTTTACCCCTCCTCAAACACCACAAGAGTGTAGCTTAGTGGCAAGAGATTGCCAATCAAACAAGCTCCAAGGAGAACAGTGCTGGGATGGTTGACCTTTTGGGAAGGATCAGGAACATTTGTATTCCTTGATTGTTGAGGTCCTCCCTTGCACACAACCAACGATGCCAACAATGACTTTGGTGGCTTGGATGACAAGGTATGCCAAGTTCTATGCCTTGGTCGTGGCCTTGGAAAATGCCATGGGTGGGCGGGCAGGTGCTCGCTTCTCTTGCATAACAACAAAAAACTTTTGTTTCAAAATTCTCTTATACCAATGAAGTGGTGCAAACACGATGCACCACGGTGAATTCCCCTTCACATGAGTTTTATGACAATAACCTTGCATTATAAAATCGAGCTCTAGATGCTGCACACAATACTCCACATGGGACCTGTAGAATACACAAAAACCACACAATACAAACAAAGCATGAACACATATTTCCTAGGTTTTTACAAATGCGATCAAGCTTGGGAATTTGGCTAACCAACCCACTATATGTTTTATTAGAACACTCATGCAAAAGTTTATGATGATGATTTTGTTTTTCACATGAACACTAATGGTAACAAAACATACATACATATACACACAAATATATAAAACATATATGCACATACATACATATTTACATACATGCACACATATTTACATGCATGCACACATAATACACACACACATACATATATACATCCCTACATACATACATGCACATATCCATGCACCAAAATTATTTATTGGTATCAATATTTGTGTATTTTGAATGCATGAAAAATGCGTTCTCATATATACAAACATACATGTAGAAATACATACGTGCTTGAGATTTCATTCGTACATGTATTTTTACTCTTAACACTAGTTCTGTGCTAGGATACTTGAGTGTCCTGTGACATTTAAGTGTCCTGATTTTACACCAAATTGATTGATTTTTCTTGATGACACCCTTGAGGCTTTGATGGCATATTCACTTGGATTTGATAGCCCACATCATGTACTTTTAGAGAAAAATATAATCTTCAACATTTTGCAACTTCATATGGGTTATTAAATGAAGAAGAAAATGGGAATTTTTAAAAACTCAACTTTTAGCATAACCGAAAAAATAACACAATTCAAAGATTTTGACAAATTGGATATGTTTTAGGAAATGGAAACCTATTCATGGACTTTAGTAGTGTAAAGCAAGTGCCTAGGGATCTCTGGAGAAGGTTGAACACTTCCATAAGTGAAACATGGACTCAAAACTTGTCTTCTCAAGAGCACTGCCATTTATCGGACCTTTTAAAGAATTTCTCACTATAATTTGTATGTAAGTGAGATTGCAGAGAATTGGCAAGTTATCAATGGATAACCTTCATGCTAATTGAATGCATATTTTTATTCAAATTTAGAAGGCCTCGGCTTTAAACTAGTAGCCATTGCATTTGGTGCAGACTTTCATGGTCAATTGGTAAAGCGTATATTTTTATGTTCATGAAAAGAACATAGCTCCAAAGGTGGAATAAAATATTATGATGAAAAATAATAATTATTGAAATGATATTCTATGTATTAAACCTTCCAAAATATGATATCATGACATGTTTCATTCTTAATCTTGTCAAATAATATGTGATCCACAATGGTGATTGTGATAAGAATGAAAAAAATTGGCATACGTATTTTATTTGACAAAAAGAAGATGGCATCCATGATGGAAATAATGAAATGTTTTCAAATGATCCTTATCATTTTATGATATCGAAGATTATATCAAAGACTTTTGAGTATTGTTTTTAGTATGTGTTGATGTGTGCAAGGGATTGTGTGTTTATGCATATAACAACTATCAAAAAATTATCTTTACTAAATATGTTAAAACTATATATTCTTTTGATCATATATGTACATGACTCTTGTTTCTTCATAGGAACTAGTTTATTTTCTTAGATATCAAGCTAAATGTTTGTAATTTGGCATTATTTCAATTGGATGTTAATATTTGTATGTGGATATATTAGTTGGTGTCCACACATATATCTACTTTGTTTGGTGTACATAGATTTGAGAAACATGGTTGATTTTCACAGATTGGTAGTTCCCTTACGTGTACACCTTGTTTGATGTCTCATTTTCTTGCTTCATGTGAGGAAACTGGATCTCCTCCATAAATGTACATGCTTTGTTATGTGTCCACAAACTATTCATGATTGTATATGTAAAATTTGGTTGATGCCCACGCAACAAAAGATTCTTGGTTGTGTCCAAACACGTGAAAATTTTGGTGGATTTCAATAAACTATTTAGCCTCGTATATGTAAGCTTTGGTTTGTTATGTCACACATTTTCTACTTGGTAACTTGAATGTGTACACCTCTGATGATGTCCATAAATTCTTTTGAGTCATATATGTAGGCTTTAGTTTTTTGTTTTTCGTGACCATAATCATAGCAGTTGATTTTATATGTGTATACCTAGGTTTTTGTCTTCATACCTTGTTTGTTTGTTGGCATATTTGTACACCTCTGTGGATTTCCATAAGTCTGTTTGAACCATGTTTAGAACTAGTTGCTTTTTTTGGTGTACAAAGTCAAAATAATTGATTTTATTTGAATTGAAATGATTTTTTTGAGTGAGTTTGAGGTTCATACTATGTGATGTATGTTTCGATGAATCTGTATAATTTTTTCTTTCATATGATGAATTTTTTTCTTTTGATAAAAAAACATTTGATTATGAATTTTTATCCTATTCACTACCATAGCATCTTGAGAGGCTATTTACATGAACACAAAACATGATTTATTACGTTTTATAATTTTTCATTAACCTTTGAATTATACTTAATATGTGTGTTAAAGGATTTTCTCAAACTCTCTTTGTAGAAGGTGTGTAATTTTTTGGAAAATTGTCAAAAAAGGACACTTAAGTGTCTTGTTTTGATACCAAACTAGTGTTAAAAGTAAATGTCCACCTCTTATATATGCATGTTTGCATAAAAGTTCTGCATGACTGCAAGTTTAGTTATATGTGGAGTTCAATATCTATCTATCTGTTTGTTTGGCTATCTATCTACTTGTCTATCCATCTATCTATCCATCCATCCATCTATCTACCTATCTATCTATCTATCTATCTTTTTCTTTAATATCTTTCTTTTTTCTCCCCCCCCCCCACATTTAGATGCATGCAAGCTATCTAAATTTCAATCATACATGAAAAATGTATGTGAGTTGTCTCAAATGTTAATCATACATGTATTTTGGGTGCACACATATACTAAGAAAAGCATGTATGGGCTATTCTCAACCATACATGCATTTTGCATGCACAGAAATACAACATAAATATATGTTGTAAGTTCAAACATACATGCATCGTGATACATAAATAGGTACAAAAATGCATGCATGAGTGAAATTTCACCAACATGTATGCCGTTCTTTATGAACATGGTTTTATAAAGAGCCATTCCTTATGAAATCTTTTATAAACATGCACTTTGACAAATCAAGAACATGACCTTTTTGTCTTTTGTTTCATGCTTTTCATGCTTTTATTTCTTTACAAGTGCCAACTTCCACGTGGATATCTAGTTTGACTTCCTTGCTCATGACATACCACCATAAATTTTTCCCAACCAATTAATATCTCATCTTGTTTGGCATATGTTATCGTTGTGCTTCTCAATTCAAAATACTTGTACCACATAAATAATGCAAGTATTTGTTTTTCTCATCTAAGACGTGTGTAACAACAATACCTCTTTTTCTCATGTCAACAATGCAACAAGCTTTTATGACTCATGAACATTACATATAAACCATAAAGCAAACACTGTGTAACAAGCTTTCATGACTCATTGCATATAACCCATAAAGCAAACACTGTGTGACATACATTTTTGTAGCCTATGTATGGCTTTTGGAAAACCTCAAATGGATCAAACTTGTTTCATACAGACAAAAATATAAAATGATCTAGTTATTTTGATAATGGTTATAGCTTCATGATACCTATAAAGATGAAAGGAAATCCATCAATCACATCAACATGTCTCGTTCATTGGTTGACCTTAACATTCCAAAGGCATCTATGCACTTGCACATAGATGCATGCATGTATGTCAATTTCTCTTTCTATGCCATATTTTCTTTATTCACATCCTCTTCTCCCTCTGTCTCTCAAATTCAAATTCAAGTGTATGGGGAGAGGAAGAGGGAGATATCCCTGCATGTGTACATGTGTTTGCACGTGTCAAGCTTCTTTTCAAGAAAGCAAGCTTGAAAAAAAATGCTTTCTTTTCAAATCCTAGAGCATGAATATAATCTTCATGACTATGCAAGTTGATGTATTCATTGATACAGAACTTAGAAATTGCATACACATGTATCCATGATTACGTTGTGTGCCATAGTGTGATAGAAGGGCTCTTAAAAAGATGAAGCCCAATTATTAACAAGGTAACCACAGTTTGTTAGGTTGAACCTTATTATTTTCAACTTGTGAGAGGATCATAAGCTTTAGGAATATTAAGCTTGGATACAAAAAGTGGGCATGACTTGTTAGATGCTTGATGTTCCTTCACATGTGTGTATATAGTCTATTGAAGCTTTGTTCTTACATGGCACCTTCATCAACGTATTCACCTGCTTTCTAGACTAGTCACTTATACTTCTTTCATCCACATCAAGGTATGTGATTTGAGGGAACTCTATCGATCTCTCTAGGAGAGTTGACTTTGAAGATTGGTTCTTTTTAAGACAAAGAATCAATGCCTAGGAAGACTCAAAAGTCTTGCCTCCTCCTTGGCCAGGATAACCCATGCTTGAAAGGATTGAAGTGTCACAATGGCAATAGGTTGGAAAAGATGCACAGTATCAAGAAAAACCTGGATTTGCATGTCACTCTCAACAAGAGGTGGTGTCAGGATTGGACCAGGTTTTAATGCGAGTTCAGGTTCATGGACCTATAGCATCCTCTTATTGAAAACAAAAAAGAAGTCCTCATGTAGCAAATCCTCCACTGTGGGATTTGGACGAATGTCAAAGCAAACAAGATTTGCGGAGTCCCCCCATGGTGTAAGTAGTGCTTCAATAATAGGGAGAATCTAGGGCACCTCTTCTTTTTGTGCCCTAGAAGTCTTGTGGTGTTGCAAGCTGTTGGTCGTGCACTTCTGACTCAAACAACTAGAAATAGGCTCTTCTTGGTGAAGTGATTGGTTGCTCTTTTGCTTTATGGAATGTCATGAGGGGGGAAATTCTCCAAAAAATTTGGAAACAAAGACGTTTTGTTAACTTTGGTAACCCTTCAAGAGAATGGCAAATTAAAAGATCTTTTGAATACTTATGAACAAAAGTTTATAACTATAAGAAAAACTATGCTTTTAGACACCCCATAGGGTGTTTGTTTTTGTAAACAACAAGCTAAAAAGCAAGTGAGCTTCATAAAAGGGAACGAAAAGATTATTAACCTTGTGCGTATCTCTCACCAACAATCTTAAATATTTTGCTTCTCTTTAATTTGAAGCCTATGAAAAAGAAATTCCAATTTTTCAAATTTTTGGAGTCTTTATCAAGTATGTAAATGTAAGACTGAAACAAGTAAAAAAAATTCATGTAATACAAAATATTGCATTTTTTGAGGAAAAATTCGTGCGTACTCTAAAGATTAGAGATTACAAATTATTACCTTTTCTGAAGAGAAACACTCTACATATAGAGCCACCTCTCCTAATATGGCATCCATTGTCGTATGACAAGAGCCTTAGTTTGCTTATGTTTGCCCAAAATTTACTTGCCTAGTTCTCTCCTCTTCTATGACAAAAAATGGGAGGAAGAAGCCCTTATGAAGCTTCTTTTGGAATGCTTTACCTAATGAATTCTATCATCCCTTCTATGACAAAAAGTGGGAGGAAGAAGCCCTTATGAAGCTTCTTTTGGAATGCTTTACCTAATGAATTCTACCAGTAACAATGAAAGTTGTATTTTTGTATACAATTTTCAAGCATTTCACAACCTTATTATCTAGCTCGAGTAAGTTTGCTTGACTAATTTAAATTATTAAGCTCATTGTTAATACATGATGTTTGAGAGAGGAAGTTAGCATGAGGAGATCGTTATAAAAGAACTTTTGTGCATCCCACTTAACATTCACGCCATTGAAGATGGAAGGATTCTTAGACCATGGCTTCACCTCCTCTCTCTCATAAGTATCCATCTTCAATCTTCTTGATAAAGAGATGCCATATACATCCTATAGTACCATAGTGGTATGTGTGGTTCGTGTTTGCTTCTAGCTAACATACAAAACTTAGAAGGACATGCTAGAAAGGGAAATTATTTATACTTACTCTAGTCTATTCACATTTCCTCATTTTCTTCATGACTCTCATGAATTTGTATGGATCTCCGTGCATGAGGGAGGATCATGACCACTTCATGGTTGGAAGAGTGCATGCATGCACAGCTAAAATTGTCATGCGCATGTAAGCCGTGACGCACATAAATACTGATGTATTTGCATGGTTGCACATCACACACACAAAGGCCATCCATGCATGCAAATGCATGAATCTTTATAGCATAGGGCTATATATAATATGTGCCCATCATGGTGGGAAGGACCCACAAATGAAACAGGGAACTTCTGCGAGCCCAAGTGCATGAGGGAGAAGATGCGCAGGAAAGGCGAGTATACTAATCACGTTGGTAAGCACTTCTGCGTCAGCCCGCTCTTCCCAATGGGCAGTGCTCTTACTCCCTGCTCGACCTCTATTTCCAAACACCTCTCTCTAAAAGCCTTCTTACCCTGTCCTTTCAGAGTTTAGATTTCGGGGCTGATTGCGTCGCCCATATAGCTCCATGCACTCAATTGTTGAGGGATCCCGATCCCCTCATATGTAATTTGTCCAGAACCTCCATTGCAAGAAAACCCTAACGCTCGAACTCTCCTCTGCTTCGGCTCGTCATCATATCGCCCCCTGTTTTTCCTTTTAATGCAGAAGGGATCTATGCTCAGCTTTGCAGGAGGATGTCTTGGATAATTATCGCGTGCTAAATTTGCGATTTGTTCATAGTTGACGTGTAAGTCAGCTCACAACGGATTTTGACTAACCTTCACTCACGAAATTTGTTCCCTGGATTCGTGCTTCCCTGTTCTTCTTTCTGTTCTCTTCCCGTTGATGGTCCAATGGCTGCCCTTTCAAATACTAAGAGTAAAGGCGACATGCTCGGTGTTTCTGTTATCAACAGTTGGAATACATGTACTCTCAGCTTTCGCAGGAGGCTGCCTTCCCTCGGCATTGTTTAGGATATGAAACTCCCTTGTGATGCAGACGCAATTACAGAGTAGCTTCTCTTGTTCAGGCCAAACATCAGGTCTCTCTCTGGCTCTTCCTTTTTCATCCTTGCAGGCAGAAGGTCCTCTGCATGCTATGCCAGGAGGATTCGCTCACGGAACGACCCCAGATATTACACATGTCATGCCGGGAGGAGTTTCTCATGCCATGCCAGGGGGAATCGCACATGCCTTGCCACTTGCTTCGTGTGCATCACCTAATTTTCCCTTAGCACAAGTGCCTTTTGACAGTGGCTATTGTCTTCCCAGGGTGAAACTTGCAGACATACTTCCAGAAGATGGACCGCCATCTGCTATTTACAAGAGGGCCGTAGAAGATCTTTCTTGTTGCTTGTCTAGACAAGGTGCTGCTGTCCTGGAATTGAGTACTGAAGATGCTGCTCTTATCAGATGTGCCTTGGAGTCAGCAACCCTTTATTTCCGCACTCGTGCACAGGGACCTGGTTCAGTATCATGGGGTGGGTCAGGATGGTCCAAGACATCAGGATACGTGCCCTCGGCTTCAAGAGACTTGTATTATTACCGGGCTGGAAGGTAAGTGAAGTTATTGGCTTATGATTAATCTGAAAAAGCAAGCTTTTTATGAAGATATAAGTATAGCTGATGCCCTTGGTGTTAAAATTTTATTCATATTGGTGTTCTCGCTTATTTGTGTTCCATCTTGCCTAAGAAATGGGTGCTTTTTGTGGATATGTCCTGCAGCCTAGTTTTCATTTTGTCTATTGGTTTTCATCATAGATGTCCAGGAGATAATAATTTTTGTTGAAAAGTTCATCTCCCTATGACCATGGCAAGTTTTATTGGAGGTGTCAATCTATAGAGTTGAAGGATGCCATAAAAGAAAAAAGAAAACAGGATATAGAACTGAGGAGTTATCTGAATTGAGATCAGAAAACTTTGAGATATCATGATAAGCGATTCTGGGTTGTTTTAGACAAATTCTCCATGAGTGTTTCATTAGAACTGATTAATGGAGAATTCGACAAGTATCATGCAGATTAGATACAGTCTTTGTACTATTAGCCAATGGACTCATTCTCTAGATTAAAATCATCCCTTATGAGTAATAACGAAGACAAAAACCAGCCGTATAATCCAGATGCAGAGATTTAGACTCTGAATAATGATATGATTCAAGGAGCGTTCTTGACATGAATGGGGTTTGACAATCACTTGTCCTATGACATTGAGTTATAGATTAGCCATTATAGTATTGTTGGTATTCCGTGCGATGAAGGAGGATTTTGTTTATTTAATAGAGTTGCCATTATTCCTTTAAAAATGTGGCCTTGGTTTGATTCGCGCATACATCGAATAATTATGCCCCACAATTTCTATTGTGGTTGCTTGGTCAATTGCTAAAGCATGTGCTTTCTTTTGAATTTGGAAGCATTATGAGACTCAACAACATATGCTTTATCTTGTATATGAAACTATTTCATGGACTAAATGTTTTTGATGGTCACTTCATCCATAATCAGGGAGATTAACAACATTGTTTTCCCTTCGGCCTTCGATTTGGTTGGATGCCAACTCCATAAGTGCATTCTTTTCAAGGAGTGGTGCAAACTACTTGTAAAGAGGGGAAACCTAAGAACCACCATACTCCCATCATTTTGCACATAGGTTGAAAATATGGTGATCTAAACATTTTAGAAAAACAAGAGATGTTAAAATTTGATTGGATTATTAATAAATTATCTATGATTAATCATAGAGCATGAATGCGAGAAACTAGGACTTATTGTACTTCTTGAAATAGAATGTGATCATGAGAAAAAAATGTGCTACTTCCATGTCCACTTATATGAAGAGAGGATTGCAAATTTTATCAAGCATAGAATCCTCGGTCCGAAAGGATGATCCTCATGTAAAAAGATGATGGATGTGACTCATTAATGATGTATGTTTTTGCTTAGCCATTGTCGTTGTTTCACACAATAAATTTAGCCATTGTTAAATGGGTGTTTCGACAAAACAAAAGAATATGGATATGCATTAGAGGATTCAAGTGGTAATTATGGAAGTCTCCTTACAAAATCATCTTCTATTTGAGATGTATGAAGGAAACGCTTTTGCAAAGAAAAAGGAATCTTGTGTCAATTTAGATTTACCTTAGAGATAGATCCCAAGCCTTAGATATTATCCTTGCATCCTACTTTATGACGAATATTTTCTCCGTTATGGCTACTTATGGGGAAATGTTGGTTGAGTTACACACAATTGTTCATTTTGGATTTTTACATACTATTTGAGCCAATAACAAAGACAACTTTTAGAGAGATCTTAGGAGAAGGGGAGAGACTCCAAAATTGTGGAAAGAGAGAAAAATAAGATTTTTTTGGCTTTTTTTTTAAAACCTTTGCTCTTGCTTCCATTCCTTTGTGCATTTTTTGCCTTCTTTGAAATTCCTCTAACAACATTTGCATATCCACTCCTCTCCACTTGCATTTCTTCTAACTTCTTCGTGAGAATAGAGCCCTTGATCCCATCAATGCCAAGTTTGGTTGATTGGACAAGGAAACTAAAAGTATCTCCCATGAGTTAGACAATATTGCCTTAAATTTGTCATCAAGTGCAAGGGTACTTGTAACAATACAAGGGTCTCAACAACAATATTTCACTCTTCAAGTTGCATGGTAATTGATTTGCGCATCAAATGCACCTGGTTCATAGGTCTAGTGTTCTTTTTCTACACCTCATTTGTAGTGCCAAGGCCTTCAAAGTCCACCAAAATCTCATTTGAAACAACTATTCTAGTGTATGTAGTTGCTTTCTTATTCAAGTTTGTTCGAGTGGTGTTAGGCATAAGTGTGGGCTTTGCTCCTTGAAGTGCTCCATTGCAATCCTCGAGAATAGGATCTTGCATCCTTTCCTTGCATAAATCAAACCCATTACCCTTAAAAACTCTTGATCTCAAAAATAGTTTTGACATCTATAGAGGAAGAGGCCATCTATGTGCAAGGATAATTACCAAAAAGGAAAAGTTGTTTTTTTTTGGAATTTTTATATAAAAATAAATAATCTTTGGATTTTTGGGCAAAAATGCACGGAAATAAAATTTCTTCTTGCTTATTTGTATGCAATTGCCTTGAAACATAAAAGATGGCTTGACTTCTTCAAGTACATCATCATAATCTTCAAGGAATAAGATGTTTTGCATTAGTCCCTTCTAGAAATCAAATCTATTGGTCTCAAAAGAGACATTTTACATCTTCAAGGAGGAAGAGGTTATCTATGTGCAAGAGTAGCACTAAAGGACATTAAAAGATTTTTTTTGAATTTTTATACAAAAATCAATAGCTCTTGGATTTCGGGGCAAAAGTATGCCAAAAATGTTTCTTATTGCCCATGTGTGTGCAATTGCTTTGAGACATAAATGTGGGGTCACTTCTTCTAGTGCTCCATTATAATTTTTTGGGAATAGAATGCTTTGCATCCTTTCTTTCATCCTTTCTTTCCATAATTCAAATCCATTCATATCAAATGTCTTGATCTCATAAAGGCTTTTGATGTCTTAGGAGGAAGAGTTAATCTATGTGCAAGGGTAAGTACTAAAGAGGACTAAAAAGAAAATTTCAAAATTTTATTAGAAGATCATTAAACTTTTGAATTTTTGGGCAAAAATATACCAAAAGTTGAAATTTTTATTTCCCTTGTGTATGAAGCACAAAACTCAAGAATGGACTGAGCTATCAAAATTTTAAAATTTGAAAGATGCAAAATTTCTCTCAATTTTTTGCACGTTCCATATGCTATTTTGATATTAATACAAAAAGAAGCAAACTAGAGCTATTCTCAGCCAAAGCTTCAATTTTTAGCACTCTATGGACTTGAAAGTTTTTTAAAATTAAAGAAAGAAGTCTTCTACAAATGTTTTGCAAGTAAATTCAGCAAGCTACAAGCTTAACACATAGTCTTAGACTTGTTTTGGGAGTAAATACAAGCATTGTGTGTTGGCAAAACTAAATTCTAGCTGTGTGGAACTTGTGGTACACATGTAGGAGTGGACTCCAAGTTATCTTTTGCAATAAAAAGTTGCAAAAAGTTGTAATCTCAGCTTTAATTGCACCTTGAGTTGAAAATGACTTCCTAATGCAACACCTTTATTTTGAGAAGAATGCAAGAAGCTTTCTTATCAATTGAAGGGCCTTAAGGAGAGCTTTAATGTCCAACCTTTGGAGCTCGAAATGGTTGCTTAGGTGAGGAGGCACTTGAGGAGAGAGAAGGAAGAGAAAATTCCTATGCAAGTACTTTTGAGAAAGAGAGAGAGGCTTGTACATGATTTTGAAATGTTCGTCTTATGCATTTGAGGTTGGGACCTTAAATTATATTAAGGTTAAGTTTTGGGCTCTTTGTCACTGTAAACTGGTCAAAGTGATGTAAGATTATTAAGAATCAAAAGAATGCCTACATCTTCCCAACTAGGTGGGCTATAAATTTTAATGAAAATAAGTGTGGAAAGCACTTGGAAAGAGCTATCACTTGATCTCTTCGGTTCTTTACCCCTCAATTGTTGATTTAGGTGCATCTTTTCACATGACCCTTACTAAGGAGAGTGTTTCCATTTTTGATGCAGACAACTATGGTAAAGTTTGTTTTGATAACAGCCATGATGCCATGCTTGCTCCATTGATGGAATTGGCATTGTACACTTATCTTTGGATGATGTTAGTAGCTTGTTTTACTTGATGTGAGATATGTACTTTGCATTAAGAATTTGCTTTCTATTAGGTAGATGAATATGTATGGATATAGTACTCCTTTTGAGAGAGGGCCATGGAAGTTAGCAAAAGGTTCTAGGATGATTGTAAGGGGCACAAAGGTACTTTGTATTTTGCATGGTAAAGCCTTGTTGGGGAAATTCATTGTGGCGGTTGAACTTTGAAGTGATTTCTTGCTCGTAACTTTGGCATAAGAGACTTGGCCATATGAGCCAAAAACATCTCGACATGTTACTCTCAATCATAGTGTAATAATTCACGAATTTTTTGCAGAAAATAAAATTCCTTAAATTCGCATCGCGCGAATTTTATACACCTGGGACATCGAATTTTTTCCGGTTACATCGAGAAACATGCCCTTAGAATGAAATGGAGAGCTAATGTTATAACTTGTTATGAAAGTATTTTGTTAAGTTATAGCTCAATAAAATTCATGAATCTTACATGGGATTGAGATATACATATACTTCATATGTAAAAAAATAAAATTCTCTCGAGATGGATAAAATTCCCGAAATTATTTTTGGTCCGAACGTACTAAACGAATTAAATGAATAATTCCTGAATTAATTCTCACGAATTAATTCTCTCGTTCGTACTATGCTGTCAATGCATAAAGTTGTGTTTAAAGGCTCTAAGTTTGAATCCTATAATCATTGTCAATATGGGAAGGATGCAGATTTTTGTTACTTTGGTGTTTCTTGTAAGCATAATCTTCTTTATCTTGTGCTTTCTAATTTGTGTAGCATGCCCATCAAGTCTGTGGGGGATGATGCTCATGTTATTTATTTTGTTGATGTTTCCTCTAAGGAATTGTGGGTGTTCTGGTTAAAAAGGCATGGATGTAGCCTCTATTGTGTTTAGAAAATCCTTTTCATTTGTGAACACACCAAACTGATTTGGAGTGACTTTACAAGTGCTGAATTTAAGAAATTTAGTGAGTCACATGGCATTAGGCAGCACCTTACAATCCTCTTCAATGGTATGGTTGAAAGATGTAAGGGCACTGTGTGAGAGAGTATGTTGCATGCTGCCCACAACTAATCTCCCTTTGTAGTTTTGGGAAGAGGCCGTAGTGTGACCGAGATATTTAAATCGTAAGATTTAAATTGAGATCTAATCACTTAAATCGTTCAGACCCGAAATAAAAATTGAGGTTTTTATCCACTCATA
Source organism: Ceratopteris richardii (assembly GCA_020310875.1). Lineage (NCBI taxonomy): Eukaryota > Viridiplantae > Streptophyta > Polypodiopsida > Polypodiales > Pteridaceae > Ceratopteris > Ceratopteris richardii. The sequence goes on from CM035433.1 coordinate 132,352,142, forward strand.
GAGATTCTTATTTTTGTTCATAAAAACTATAGATACATATACATAGTTGCATGAATAAAGGCAATATATGATATATCACATGATTTCATATCATAATGTATCGATTTCCAAATGTCAAACATTCAAGCTATTTGTCCAAGCTATATGCATGATAAAGTTTAATTCTGATACTTCTTGTTCAGGACACACATAGAAGTTGACGGTGCACTTTTTGTTTCGTTTTGTTTTTGTTTAATTTGCTTATATATATATATTATTTATTTATTTATGGAATTATTATTTTTTATTTATTTTCTTTTAATTTAATTTCTTTTTTTTATATATTTATATTTTTTATTTTTTATTTTAATTTGTTTCTTTTTTAATTTATTATTATTTTTTATTATTTAACTATTTATTTTTTTATTATTTTTTATTTTATTTTATTATTTATTTATTTTTTGTTTTTTGTGTGTGTGTGTGTGTGTGTTTTTTTTTTTCCAATACATTTTTTAAATAGAATCTTTCTTTCTTTCTTTTTTTTTGTGTATGTGTGTGTGTGTTCGCGTTCGTGTGAGTGTGTGTGCGTCTCTTTTTGTATTGGTTTTCTTTCTTGTTTGTATTTTTCATGTCTTATATTGGTCTTAAGTCTCTTGCTTTTGTTTGTTATTTTTTCCAATGTATATGTGTTTGTGTTCTCTATCTTGAGTTCGTAAGTTTGGATAACTCTGAACTATGAAGGTATATATATTCATTATGATTCATGATTCATAAGGGAGAGATGTGTATGTGTATTATGGATAATGGAAGGGCCAAGCATGAAGCTCTCTCTCTCTCTCTCTCATTACATGGTCATTCTCTGCCGTGCCGGAACCACACTCTCTCTCTCTCCACCCCACCCTCCCTTGCCCCCCCCCCCCCCCCCAAAAAAAAAAAAAAAAAAAAAAAAAAAAAAAAAAAAACCCATCCCACAAGGCCACATGTGAAGGACCAAATTGAAAGCTTAGGGCTCAAGGTGAAGGTTCAAGAGGCTATAGAAGCTTCTCTCTAAAGCTCTAAAGGCGTGCACAATCAGCGACAACTTTGCCGTCTATGGGACTACTGGTTCTTATGGACTATAAATAAATAAAATAAATGCTCCAAAGACTATAAAAATTGTTAGATTTAAATCGTGGGACGATTTGAAATATCTTTATTTAAGGCAAAAATCATGATTTGGTCCAACTATGGGAGAGGCTTTGAAAATTGCAATTCATGTTTGCAATTGGTCCCTTCGCATCACCTTGAAAGTTGACACTTTGAAGAGATTTGGTTTGGTAAAACCGGCTATATATGACTATCTATCTATTTTTCGCTGTGATGTTTTTGTTCACATCAAACATTATTTTAGGAATAAGCTTGAAGCATCTTCATGGGATATGGCGATGAAGGTGAAATGGGCGATCATATTTGGCTACCCCAACTTAAATTTTAAGGTAATAATACGTAATATGCAGCTTGGATGTTATATGTAATGAGGCAAACTTGTTGAAGAATAATGTTGGCTCTAAAGATGATATAAAAAAAAAGGGTCAAATTTCAGCATGTACAACCATACATTAATGTTGAAAATGAGCCTTAGGATGAACCACAAAGGGCTGAAAGTGACTATGAATTTGTAATAATCTAGCTGAGTGATGATGGACAGCCATTACATTCTTTTAATGGTAATATGCAGCCATATAGTCGCACTGAAAAATAGTGCTGTAAATGATGGGCAGCAACCCGAAATTGATGTAGTGATCCCTCCTGATGTAGTGCATATGCTTGAAAATGTATATTCTTGGGTGAGAAGGTCTACAAGACCTAGAAGGCTTGCTAACATGTTTGATCCCTATCTACTCTATGTTATGTTGATCGATGAGGGGGAGCCTTTTACATACAAGGAGGCAATGTCTTGTGAGCACAAAGAGTAAGTTGCAGCTGAAATGCAAGAAGAGATTAAAACATTACATGCAAATGATTCTTGGGATTCATTTGTGTGGCCAAAGGTAGGAAACTTGTTTTTAACAAATGGGTATACAAGGTCAAAATAGTTCATGGCAAGCCCTAAGTACAAATGTGTTGCCCAGGGATATGCACAAAAAGAAGGGATTAACTTTGAAGTGTGTTCTCCTATTGTCGAAATGTCTCTCATCACATGTTTTTTCTCTCATGGCTACCATGGATTTGGAGTTGTATCAAATTGATGTAAAAACAACGTTCTTGCATTTTATCTTGATGAGGAGCTTTACATGAAGTAGCTTGAAGGCTTGTCATTTTTGTCAAAGAGGATCTTGTATACGATTTGAAAAGAAGTTTATGTCGGCTGAAACAAGCTTCTAGATAACAGTACAAAAAGTTCAATGCTTTCATGCTTAAACATGGAATCAACCTCATGCATGAATATCACTCTTTATACACCAAAACTCAAAAGGAATACAAATGGCAGCTATGTGATTCTTGTGCTCTATGTCGTTGATACGTTGCTTGCTAAGAAACAAAATAGCACTTCAAATGCTCTAAAACAATAGTTGTATATTGCATTTCCTATGAAAGGCCTTGGTGAAGCTGAGCATATCTTGAGTATAGAAAGAGATGGGCAACAACACCTATTTATTGTATTTGCCCCAAGGAAAATACATTGAGAAGACATTTGACATGTTCAACATGGCTGATGTAAAAGCACTTTGTGTGCCATTACAACCACTCGTTAAACTCTTTAAAGTTGGTTGTCCAAAAGATGATGAATTAGCTAGTTACATGAAGGGTGTTCCTCATGCACCAACTTGTGGATCACTTATGATGATGTGGTCGCTACTAGTCCAAATATTACTTATTAGTGGGAGTTATGCGCTGGTTTATGGCTAATCTTAGCAAAGCACATTGGGTATATAAAAATTGGTTGTCCAAAAGATGATGAAGTAGCCAGTTATTGTTGGAAATTAGGTAGGCCCATAACTAATACTACAGGTCCATGGTTCCATAGGTCTAGGATTTACAACATAGAATCCAGCAATCTTCCAATATTGACAAAACATGAACATACCACACCTAATCATACAAATTATGAGACAAAGATAGAGAGAGATTAGACAACATGTGTAAAGTGTTACGTAAGCCACTGCTTACTCACACTATCATATATACAAATGTCAATTTACAATGTGGGAGTCAAAATCTCAACCACTCTATGTGAACAGAAATAGATGGATGAGTGAATGTACAGAATTTACAAGAATATTCAGATGTAGGGAGAGAATATGTATGAGATGTATGACCTTATAGGTTGTAGAAGAGTGTATATGAGTGACAAAAAGAGGAAAGATCAGTTCTAAACTGATATTCAGCAAACCCTAATCTGAATTTAGGCCATGGAAAACCCTAAATCAGATGTGTGTGTGAAAGATCACATACTTACAGAATTAGCATAGAATGCTAACATGTTGCTGACAGAAATCCTCATACTCATGTGAACACACCTTCTCTAACACCTCATCTGAATGCATGTAGCATGCATGTACTGATTCTCCTTTAGATATGCCGAATAGGACTCCTCCAGATATGGATGCCACTGCCTCCATAAGCTTCAAGTAGTACCTGTGTGCATAAAGAGAATATGTACCTGAATAGTTAACATAAGATGCAAATCTTATGTTAACCTCCATCCAATGTCTTCGAAGTACACCAAAATCTTCATGTAGAAGACAATCTTCAAATACATTGTGTAGATGGCTGATCCACACCACCAAGCTGCCGATGGGCAAGTCTTCTCCATAAGCAAGAGTGTGAGCACACTCTTCTTCAAGAAGAACTCCATAGCTGCCCCTCAACATGCTCCTAGAGTGCACCATGGCTGCCCCATGTGTGCTAGAGCACCACCTCCACTGAGGGACCAAAGCTTGCGTTGCAATTGGTGTAGGATGTCTAACAAAGTGCCCAAGACTCTCTTATATAGGTTTTAAAACTCCTTGCGAAAAACTCGCTAAAAAGCGCTTTATTTTAATCTCATCGCTTTTTAAATTGCTTTTGCGTTATTTTAATTTAATCGTTAAAAAGTGCTTCTGGGTTGTTTTTTCACACTTATGACCACCTGATGAATGATTTGAAAACATTTTTATGACCTCCAAGTTGAGAGCTATCAAATGAGGTAAAAACCCTAAATCAGCAGAAAATTAGGGTTAGGGTTTTCTCTCAAATCTAATCATGTCATATACCATTAGAAAGCTCTCTTCAAGCTCTACAAGATAGGCTCATAAATATTTTACCCAAATTTTGTGCCAAAAATGACTAAGTACCAAAATTAGGGTTTCTGCCCTAAATGGATTTTGGATTGATGTGACATTGTTTTCCAACAATCCCCCTTGCAATGTCATATTGGTACAAACTGAACTGGATATGTAACTTCATTCATCTGCAAATTGTCATAAACTTCAAACTTGTACTCCCGAATTGACCTTCAAACCGTTTCTTCAAAAGTCTTCTTCAAAACTGAATTTGACTTTCTTCAAACTTCAAATAACTGAACTTGCTGAATATGAACCATAATACCTGAGAAAATATGCAAACTAGATATCCGATAGTGTACACATCAAGCAATCACTGCTTGACAACATATGTAGCATTAACTGGCTCTGAATTTGCTCTCTCCTGAAATAAGTCTTCTCAATCCTGTAAAAATACACTAGGATCCACATATTTGCATTTACCTTACGAAATGTTTCTCAACGTATTCGTGCTGTGTCATGTATATACACTAACAAAATCAGAAAGTGAATCCATCCTGGGACTTGTGATTGACAACTCATAACTTAGTGTATTATGAACACTAGCTGGTTCATCTCTAACTCAACTCAACTTATGAGTCTCACCAAAATTTCATATCTATGATGTCATCTTGTCTTCATCCTTGTTCTATCTGTAAGTCTTTCATACCTCTTTCCTTCAGAGTTTTTTATAAACATAAATGTGCGCACCTCAAAAATAACATACCTCTCTGAAATATCAAGTTTCTCTGCAATAGAACTCTGAAACTTTCTCTTGAACAGGAACACCTAATAGGAACTTTCTCTAGACATTCTCCTTCTTCCTTCTTCTTTCAAAGCTGGAACATAAATAGAAACTGACAAAGGAAATATAGGAATACCTGATATAGGAATACTTGTAGGTATTACTTTGTATTCTTTCACATATGGCTGAAAACAAGTCTTCATGTTTCATCACCCCCCTGGATGATTTTAACACTAGTATCCATAATTCTTCAAATTATATCAGACTTTAAGAAATATGGAACGCCTTCCTTCTTTCAATAAATCTGATCTTCAGTGATCAATACCTGTATCTGAAACAAAATTTTAGGATCCATAATTTTCTGCAACATAACAAGTATCTTCTTCTTTTTCTCTACAACACAAATCTGATAGAATCTTTGACTTACTTCTTCCAATGCTAAGAACTTTTCAAACAAAGGATAGACAATTGACTCATAAATACTCAAGATCTTCAACATCATTCAAGATCTATCAAGATCTCTCTAACAAAATACCTGTGTAGAATCTGCTCTCATCAAACCTTCATGACTTAATGTTTGATTTGCTACTTGAATGTCTCTAAGTGTCCATGCTTCTTACATAAAGTTGTAAAACTTTTCTTTAACCAAATCCTTACCAAGAATCTGCAACTCTTACTTGAAACATAAGTGGAAAAACTCTCACCTTGAGAATTCCAAAAGTTGCAAGTTGATACTTCATCTTTTCATATTCTACTCGGGTGAAATTTGATAGTATCTGCTTGACTTTCTTTGGCTAACTCCACTTCTCAATCAAGTGATAGGATCTAATGGAACACCTTTTTGAATACAAGCATGTATCAAAAAGTCAAGATAAACATAGAAAGTAGATTCTCCAACTGACTGGTACATCAAAAAATCTGAATTTTTCTTAATTTTCTGAAAATACTGAATTTTCTGAATTTTCTTGAAAATACTGAAATTTCTGAATTTTCTTGAAAATACTGAAATTTCTGAATTTTTATCCTGAAAAATTCTGAATTTTCTGAATATACTGAATATTTTCCAAACAAAAACCTTATTCCAAGTCTCCAACATCTGCTACAAATACTCTTTTACGTCAAGAGTTAGGTAAAGAAGAAAAATATTTCTCTGCAGCTTGTCATATACCAAGTAGTTCTGAAATGACACTCCAAGAATTCTTTGAGAGAACATATAAGCTGCCTGTTTAAAAGCTTCAACTAAAACATAACTCATATACATATGAGTCAAAACATATATCTTCTACTTTTCTTTTTCTTAATGCAATTCTTTGTCAAAACCTACTAAAACATGACCAAGTATAATGCAAAACAAGAAACTGCTTCTTCTTTAGACTATCTTCTTCACACAAGATGTTCTCGTAGACTTGTCTTTGGATGTAGAGGATAAAAGGAAAAGGAAGTCTTACTTTCTCTTTGGAATTGTTCGATCTTCTTCTTGTGCATCTTTCTTCCACCATCTCCTCATATTTTTGAAAAACTCTGCTTCAAATATGACTGATATGATTGAATTCACCAACCTTTTGGCTGAATGCTGAATTACCTCTCTAGTGTACCTAGATCAAATTCTGTACCTAGATAAAAAACTTCCAACCAACTTACAACACAAGGTTGGCTGAAAATCCTTCAAATCTCTTCATAACTGCTCTTCTAAGATATGACCTGCAAATGATAATCTGATAGTAGGAACTAATACATCTGATTTGATGTTGATATGATTCCTTCATTTTCTCCAAACCATTGTTTTTCCTTGAATTTGAAGTTGTCTTCTCTTCATCAAGTCTTGGTCTTCAAGTAATACTTCTATAAAATATCTTTACTCTTCGAAAAGTATTCAGCTGCTAACAGATCATCAACTTCATACTCCACACTGATAAATAAACATGTGACTAAATTGTCTAATTCTCAAATCTCTACTCATCAAGATTAAGTGTGTATGTCAAATGTCAAATGTTAGAAGATGCTCTTAAATCATATGTTGTAAACCTGGAAGTCTTGGAACCTTGGAATTTGAGAGCCTGAATGCTCTGATACCAAACGTTGGAAATTAGGTAGGCCCATAACTAATACTATAGGTCCATGGTTCCATAGGTCCAAGATTTACAACATAGAATCCAACAATCTTCCAATATTGACAAAACATGAACATACCACACTTAATCATACAAATGATGAGACAAAGATAGAGAGAGATTAGACAACATGTGTAAAGTGTTACGTAAGCCACTGCTTACTCACACTATCGTATATGCAACTGTCAATTTACAATGTGGGAGTCAAAATCTCAACCACTCTATGTGAACAGAAATAGATGGATGAGTGAATGTACAGAATTTACAAGAATATTCAGATGTAGGGACAGAAATTTGAATATGTATGAGATGTATGACCTGATAGGTTGTAGAAGACTGTATATGAGTGACAAAAAGAGGAAAGATCAGTTTTAAATTGATATTCAGCAAACCCTAATCTCAATTTAGGCTATGGAAAACCCTAAATCAGATGTGTGTGTGAAAGATCACATACTTACAGAATTAGCATAGAATGCTAACATGTTACTGACAGAAATCCTCATACTCATGTGAACACACCTTCTCTAACACCTCATCCGAATGCATGTAGCATGCATGTACTGATTCTCCTTTAGATATGCTGAATAGGACCCCTCCAGATATGGATGCCACCGCCTCCATAAGCTCCAAGTAGTACCTATGTGCATAAAGAGAATATGTACCTGAATAGTTAACATAAGATGCAAATCTTTTGTTAACCTCCATCCAATGTCTTTGAAGTACACCGAAATCTTCATGTAGAAGACAATCTTCAAATACATTATGTAGATGGCTGATCCACACCACCAAGCTTCGGATGAGCAAGTCCTCTCCATAAGCAAGAGTGTGAGCACACTCTTCTCCAAGAAGAACTCCATAGCTGCTTCTCGGCATGCTCTTAGAGTGCACCATGGTTGCCCCATGTGTGCTAGAGCACAACCTCTACTGAGGGACCAAAGCTGGCGTTGCAATTGGTATAGGATGTCTAACAAAGTGACCCAAGACTCTCTTATAGAGGTTTTAAAACTCCATGCAAAAAACTCACTAAAAAGCGCTTTATTTTAATCTCATCGCTTTTTAATTTGCTTTTGCTTTATTTTAATTTAATCGTTAAAAAGTGCTTCTAGCTTGTTTTTTCACACTTCTCACCACCTGATGAATGATCTGAAAACATTTTTATGACCTCCAAGCTGAGAACTATCAAATGAGGTAAAAACCCTAAATCAACAGAAAATTAAGGTTAGGGTTTTCTTCCAAATCTGATCTCTGATGGATGCATGTCATATACCATTAGAAAGCTCTCTTCAAGCTCTACAAGATAGGCTCATAAAAATTTTACCCAAATTTTGTGCCAAAAATGAGTACCAAAATTAGGGTTTCTGCCCTAAATGGATTATGGACTGATGTGACATTGTTTTCCAACTGTTACATGATGGGTGTTCCTCGTGCACCAACTTGTGGATCACTTATGATGATGTGGTTGCTACTAGTCCAAATATTGCTTATTAGTGGGAGTTATGAGCTGGTATATGGCTAATCTAAGCAAAGCACATTGGGTATATATTGAAGTCCATTTTGAGAAAACTTAGAAGGGATCGAGTCAGTATGCCCTTCTTGAAAGGGTTTATTAAAATTGAAAGGATTTTTGTGACTTAGACATGGTAGGTGGTGTATACATAGAAATCCACTAGTGGCTATATCTACACATTGGAAGGTGATGCTATCTCATGGCGCTCTTGACTTCAGAGGATAGTTGTACCACCTACTATAGGAGTCGAATATATTTCAGTCAAAGAGGATTGGAAAGAAGCCACATATGAAGAGGATGCCGATGGCCATCACTTATATCAAGATGGCTGTATCATATGAAATTTTAGTGGATCTGAAGGGCCTTACAAGTGCTTTTGAGGCATGAGAGAAGTTGAAGGCCACCTATGTGAGAGGGTGAGATGCATGCTGTCCACATCTAATCTTTCTCATGGATTTTGGGGGGAGGCTTTGAAACCTGCAGTTCATGTTTGCAATCGATCCCCTCACATGTCTTTAAAAGGTGGCATTCCGGAAGAGGTTTGGTCTAGAAACCAGCTTCATTTGACCACCTACACATCTTTGGCTGTGATGCTTTTGTGCATTTAAGGCTTGAGTTGAGAAGAAAGTTAGATGTGAAGTCCATGAAGGGAATCTTAGTGGCTTATGGAGATGAAGGTGAAATGGGGTACATCAGTGCTTTCCTTACTCTTGCTAATCTCTCCATGACTATGCATATGTATGCGAATCTCGTCTTGGCATGCTTCACGAAGTCAATATCACTGAAAGACCGAAATAAAGCAAGCAACTTCACAAAGGGACCACTTTTAAGAAAGTGGTAAAAATGGTGTAAATCCATGGTATCTTCCCCACGTCCTCTATCAACAAATCAATGCAATGGGCAGCACACGGTGTCCACACAATAGAGAGGAATTCTTCTTCCAAAAGCTTGCCCATAGCCACACAATTACTTCCATTATCTATGATCACTTAAACTACTTTTTCTACACCAATGTCCATGATAGCTTGATGGATATGGTTAGAAATGAACCGACCTGTTTACATATAAAACAAAATGAATCATTAATCAATTGATAATTTATCTTGAAAGTTAGCATAATGCACATTGCACATGTACATTGCATATGCACATGCACATTGCACATGCACAATCCACATGCACATTGCATGTGACATTGCACATGCACTGATGCAATGTGCAGATGCACGCACATGTGTCATGCCCATGCCCATGCCCCATGCCCATGCCCATGCCCCATGCCCCATGCCCATGCCCATGCCCATGCCCATGCCCATGCCCATGCCCATGCCCATGCCCATGCCCATGCCCATGCCCCATGATCATGCCCATCCCCATGCACATGCACATTGCACAATCAATGATAAACTGAAATTTCAGAAATTAGAAATTAGAAGAGACTATAAATATTAAAGTGCAAACTCACATGTGACTGTAGTTCTTGCAAGTGATGCATCTATGGCTCGAAGAAACATGCTCCCTTTGCAACAATGCACCAAAATGTTGTACACATTCCTGTTTCTCATGTCTGTCCATCTGTCACACACATAGTGCCCAGCACGGTTGGAAACGGTCGGTTCGGACCGGTCGGAAACGGAGTTTCGGAGTTTCCAAAAATTTGGAAACGGCAAGAAACGGGAAACGGCGGAAACGGTAAATATACATATATATATATATATATATATATATATATATATATATATATATATATATACATACATACATACATACATACATACATACATACATACATACATACATACATACATACATACATACATACATACATACATACATACATACATACATACATACATACATACATACATACATACATATTACATACATACATACATACATACATACATACATACATACATACATACATACATACATACACATATATATATATATATATATATATATATATATATATATATATATATATATATATATATATATATATATATATATATATATATATATATATATATATATATATTATAATTTATATACACACATGTCATACACACATGTCACATATACACACAATGCACACACACATTGCACATGCCAGTGGCCACACACTAACTACTCATACATGATACACTCAAGTCTCATACATACATGCATTATGCATAATTGCATTGAACAATCAAATTTCTTACATTATTAAGTTCAACTATGGCATATGCACATTATTAATTAAACATTTGTCTCTAGACAATAGACAGTTTATAAAGACTTGTATTATGTATACATACTTCCAAAATCCAAAATTCCAAGCCAAAATGATACATCATAGATAAAAAACTGAAGTGTCAAATACATATCATCATGAAAGATGTTCCATAAACAAAGTAGATCAATCAGATTCTACATCAATAGAATCCTGGGATCCATCATCACTCTCTATATCCTCCTCACTACTAGAAGATAGTGCCTCTCTAGTAGGCTCATCTGCATGCCTCCTGCTATCACCATGGCGTCGTGAGCGTGTATCATGCGCGGGCTGAATGGACTCCTCATAGAGCAAAGTGTAAAGATCTCTATCCTCCTGAGGTATCTCTGGAATGTGCTGCACCTTCTCAATATCAAGCTTATCAACATCTATCTGTATGGGTTCAGGAGATGCTGAAAGTCTCTCTAAAAGCTTCAAGTTGGCGTTGCAGAAGACAAGTCTCTCAAGCTGGGCTGTCGTAAGTTTATTTCTCTTTTTAGTGTGAAAAAGAGCCCATGTACTCCAATTTCTCTCACAAGATCCGGAGCTACAATCTTGAGAGAGAACTCGAAGAGCAATACGTTTCTGTTAAACAAAAACATAATGATATTAAATTAGCAAAAACATAATCTTGAGAAGCACTAATTAGTAAATAATAAAATCAAAGTAAATAAGAAAATTACCAATGTAGGTGCACATGCACCATATTTCTCCCACCATGAGACGGGCTGGATCTGAGTCTCTCGGAGCTTTGCTGTCGGTCTACCAAAGTGGTGTGTCTCATTCCTAAAAGCAAGAAGATCATCCTCTATGCGGCGGATGATCCCTAAATCACCACCACTATAACGTTGTATGTACTCCTGAAAGCCGAAATCTAGCTCCTCACTCTGAAGCTGATCCTCACTACGCCATAATGGATGCAATATGTGAGCGACAGCATGAATTGGTCTGTGAAACCAATCCCAACGCCTATTCCATACCTGTCGTATCTCTTCCACTCTACAATCATGAAAAGAAAATTCAAGAATTAATACATTATAGATGTCATGCTTATAATGACTAATCAAGATTAAAGAGTAATGAAAACATAAAACATGGAAAATACTTACTTCTCAGCAGATAAGTATGTGTTTTTATTCAGGGCCTCTCCAATTCTGTCCATATACTCATAGAGAAGACCCATCGTACTTCCCTCCATGTCGGTGATGCGCAGGACTGTGTATATAGGGTTTAGGGTTTTAACTAAACCCTCTGCCTCAACCCACCAAGACTCATTCATTACATTGCGTCTAAACTGCAAGAACTTTGGAGTGGTGCTTTTATCCCAAGCAATCCACTCATCACTGCTGATTGTGCGAATCAAATTTGTTCGCACACGAACAAGCCTCTCTAAGACGACAAACATGTAAGCAAACCTCGTGACGGCGGGCTTGAGGATCTCCAGCTGACTATTAGCTCGAAACATAGCTAACATCTTTGGACGTTTGGTCACAAATCTGACCATACTTCTTGCTGTGGCAAAGATTGCATGCACCCAAAATATGTTGCCTAGATCCTCAATCAAAAGATCTAAGCAATGAGAAGCACATGGGGTCCAAACAATAGAAGGATATTCTTGTTCAAGTAAATTCCCCATGGAAACACAATTGCTTCCATTATCTGTTATCACCTGTACCACATTATGAGCTCCAATCTCCTCTATGACAATTTTTATATGCTCCCAAATATATGCACCTGTAATAATAAAAAAAATTCAGAAATTAGAATTTACACTTTACATAATATACAATGCACATGAAATCAAAATAATATACTCAACCAGTTACCAATGGAAGGTACCTGTAATGGTAAGACCAGGAGTCGAAGCATCTATAGCTTTCCAAAACATGGACCCCTTACAACATGAGACCATAACATTATATACATGCCTCTTGCGGGCATCTGACCAACCATCACACAAGATGGTGCATCCATACTTCTTCCATGTCTCCCGCAAAAACTCAAGCTGCACTTCCAAACATGCCTTTTCCTTCTTTAATTCCCTAGTGCGCAATGTCTCTGCTGAAGGACCTTCCCACTCACATCCAATGCGGCTAATCGTTTTTATGGTGTTTTTCCATTGAGTGGTCCTAGCCACATTGAAGGGGATAGCACAACGAATGAATAATCGCGTGATTTCCCTAGTGGCCTCTCTCATAGCTTGCTTTTGCAAGCTAGCTTTGATGCTTGCACTTTGCAATGAACCTCTTGCATGGCTGTCCACTTTGGGTAAAGGTGTCCTTATTGCACTAGGGCCTTCACCCACACTAGAGGAGCCATGCATACTAGAGCTTTCAACTCTAGTTCTCTTTGAAGTGCCAACACATTGGCTTGAGGTAGCTGTTTGGGTGCCTTCTTCCTTTTCCTCATCACATGAGGGCATTCCCATCCGTGATCGTCTCCATGCCTCAAGCCCTGCATACACATCATTAGGGACCTCTTTGCATGGTCCTGTATCTCTACATGGGACACGTGCAAGATGGTCCTTCACTCTTGTCACAGAGCCTGTCTTTTCATATCCACAAAAATTACACTTCCATTTTCTTGATCCACCTCCACCAGAATAGTCTCCAATCTTCTTGACATATCTCCAGTAGGGATCTGGAGCCATGTCTAATATTCAAGTAGCTGGTATAGAATCTGCATACATAAAGAAAATAAGACTTTAGTGATAGACTATAGTAGACTCTTGATGATTCATGAATGATGCATGCAAGTTGCAACATTGAACATGCATGTGTGTGTGCATGAGTGGCAGCATGTGTGTGTGCATGAGTCACTGAGTGGCAGCATGTGTGTGTGCATGAGTGGCAGCATGTGTGTGTGCATGAGTGGCAGCATGTGTGTGCATGAGTGGCAGCATGTGTGTGCATGAGTGCATGTGTGACATCATACATGTGTGCATGTACTATGACACTTGAGTGCATTATGTGTGTACTATGTATGAGTGCACACTGCATGTGTGTGCATTGTGTGTGCAATGTGCTGTGTGCATTGTGTACATGTACATTATAATTTGTGTGTGTGCATATGTAGCATCTTATGTAATATGTAAATAATAAATATGTAGTATGTACTATGTGATATGTGTGCACTATGTGTGTAATAGTATATGTATGTACTATGTATGTAAAATACATACATAGTACATACATACACTATTACAAACATAGTGCACACATATCACATAGTACATACTACATATTTACATATTACATAAGATGCATCATGCTACATATGCACACAGCACATTGCACACATATGCACACAGCACATTGCACACATGTATGATGTCACACATGCACTCATGCACACACACATGCTGCCATGCACACACACATGCACTCATGCACATTGCACACACACATGCACTCATGCACATTGCACACACACATGCACTCATAGTACATTATACACAGTACACTACACTAATGTCTATTACAAATCGGAAAATTTTATACCTGGGTCTTGAACAGAGATTCGTAAAGGGCCAAGGCTGACTCGTGAGTGAGGGGCAAACAAGTTCGAAGGCTGAGTGGTCTCTCTCTCTCTCTCTCTCTCTCTCTCTCTCTCTCTCTCTCTCTCTCTCTGATTTCGCAAGCGGCAGAAGACAACTTCGACGAACGCGTAGGCTGTAGCACAAAACAAGTCGACAAAAAAACTTCTGGAAAAAAAAGGCCCAGAAACGGCATTTCTGGGCCGGACCGTTTCCCAGAAACGGCCGAACCGTTTCTGGGGCCCAGAAACGCCGTTTCTGGGCACTATGGTCACACATGATTGTGCATCCATACTTTGCCCATGTCTCTTTCATGAGCTCAAGCTCTCTCTCCAATGCTTCCTTTGTTCTTTTGAGCTCTGTTGTCCTCAACTCTTCACAGGTAGGCCCTTGCCACTAGTACCCTAACAATGATACCTTTTCAATGGCATTTTGAGCTCTGTTGTCCTCAACTCACAGGTAGGCCCTTGCTACTGGTACCCTAACAATGATACCTTTTCGATGGCATTTCTTTTGAGCTCCGTTGTCCTCAACTCTTCACAGGTAGGCCCTTGCCATTGGTATCCTAACAATGATACCTTTTCAATGGCATGCCTTTGTTCTTTTGAGTTCCGTTGTCCTCTAACTCTTCACAGGTAGGCCCTTGCCACTGGTACCCTAACAATGATACCTTTTCAATGGCATTTCTCCATGCTGGTGTCTGTGCAACATTGAAAGACAACCCACATTGTATAAAAGCCTTCACGATGGCTTGTGTGGCTTCTTGTTTATGTTGTTTTTGCAAGCTAGCAGGTAGAGAGGCTCCTCCAAGAGAGCCATGTGGGTGCTCTCGATAATTTAGCTACGCCTGTGCTTTTTCTTAGTGGTTCATGCTCTATGTCAATGTCTATGGGCTCATAAGCTTAAGACGCTTGAGTTTGGGGATCGCATGAGCCATGTGAACCACTTGTATGTGATCTAGCTTGAGATTGTGAAGGTGTATTCCTCCTACCACTAAATTTTGCAAGGTGTGCCTTGATTCTATCGGCTCCACCGGCTCCACCGGCTCCACTATATATACATAGCTTGCAAGTCCATCTCTCGCCACCCCTCAATAGGAGGGGATAAGAGAGCAAGTTTGGAGGGGATAGCTTGAGCCTTAAGGGAGGGGGGTTGTGTATATGTGCAAACTTCAAGCAAGCTCTACCTTCCTTGGTCAGCTTTTAGGCTTTTTCAGAGTCAAATAGTCGTAGAGAAGCTCTCGTCCCCCCCCCCCCCCCCCCCCCCCCCCCCCCCCCCCCCCCCCCCCCCCCCCCGCCCCCCACAAAATGCCAATGAGGCCATGTTGAAACGGGCTTATTTGAGGCAAAAAAAATTGAACTTTATTACAACGCATTGTAAACGTTGCGATGTCTCATTGCAAACACATCGCAATGGGTGGCAATACAACACTGGATTGGGTGTGGCCATTAAAGCCCCCCATGAGAAAGACTTCACCTAGGGTGCTTTAATGTAGTATCTCTTCTGAAAGTGCTGTCTATGGTGAGTCTTTGTCCCAAGTCGGTCCCCCATGGTCATGTCTTGCATATGGGGATCCGCTTGGTGAAAGTATCAAATGATAATGTAAACCGTCTCTCCGATGCTATCTCCATGTAGGCCCACATGTATTGTGTCCCCTCGTCTCTGCCTATGATAAGGATCCGGCTTTGTATCTCCCGTCTAAATATGATGGTGACATCCCTCGACCCTCATGTCGTACTCTGTCTCGTCGTGGTCTTAAATGCAGATTCCCAATGAAAACCTGCAATGCGGGGAGACCCCTTTTTGGGCTCTTGTGGATCTTTGTGATGCAAGCAAAGTCATGTATCTAGGATCTCCCCGAGTTGGTCTGATCGTGTCCAAAATGCTCGTTGTAGTTCCACACTGCCCCCCTAAGCGGTGAATCTTGGTGTGGTGTTACCTCATAGGCCGTGTAGCCCTATTTCATAGGGCGTCCATCTATGAAGACTTTACTGTCATGGTAAAAAGCATTTTCCCTCTCGTTGTGCTTGGAAGATCTGTGACATACAAGTACGTCGATGCTCTATCTGCATCCTCGTGAGATCCTTGTCCATATAGAGAGCTCCTCCAAGTAGTCTGCGTAGTATTGACCGACGTTTGAAGAAGATGATACGTGTCTCCTCAAAGCTCATGCGAAGGATGAGTGCTCGTGGTCGAGACGTCTCTACCAACCCTCCATGCCCTTGTGAAAGGCATGCTTTCGTATCCCAAGCATCGAAAGATGTTGGTGGCATCGGCCTCTAGTGATGTGCCCTTTGGGAGGCTCGTAATCCATACATGCAATCATCATGTGTGTCAAAGTCTCGCTTCCTTGAGGGTGTATTGAACTCTAGAGAGCTCCTCCTTCCCTGCCACCTCATTGACCTTCTCCTTGATTCTCTTGTGAACTACTTCCACCCATGTTTTATAAGTCCTATTGCACTTGCCCAACCGCACGTGGTCTGTGTCGCGTTCTCTGTGCCACCGCTTGCTCGAGTGTGAGTCCTATGCCTCTGGAAGGCTATCTATATGAGGTGGCTCAAGTTGCCGAAAGAACTAAGCAATAGTCTGCTTGGTGTCTGTCTGTCTCTTATGTGTGCTCTGTAGTATCTGCTCTCGTCTCTCATATGCTACCGTGATGAAGCGACCCATCCTCCGCTGGTCTCTTGTGGCCATGCACAACTGGAGTGACTCAATATGGAATTGTGCTCGTAGGTTTGAGAACGCTGGGCATCTCGCAATCAAGTGCTCCTCACTCTCTATCTCTGTATGGCACATTGGGCACCACCTGTCCTCTCCGGGGACTCCTCTGGCCCGACCTCTCTCGATCTCGAGATGATGTGATGAAACTCAAAGCTTCCCAATGATGACGCAGAAGTAATGTGGTAGGTATGTCTTCATGTACCGTGGAGTCTCAATGAAGCCTTGATATGAGATCTATAGGTAATGCTCACGGTAGTAGAGCATTTTTGGTGGCAATGGATCCCTCGGGCTAATCCATGTCCTCCGTATGTATTTATGCTATATCTCCTTATGGATGATCCTATTCCTCTCTTGGTGGGAGAGCGAGTAGGTGGAGGCGTGGGAATCATACCGTACTGGTTGTGGTCTGTCTATGTCAAGTCCATGGTGGGCCAGCCAATCTCGTGTCTGTGCATGCCATGAGGAGGCGTCCCCTGCCAACGTCATGTTGCGTGATGCTTGGAAAGCTTCGTAAGTGACACGCTCTCTATCCATGCTTTGGATCTTGTGTAATAAGCATACTCTTTGGAAGAGTGCCTCTACTAGCATCGGTGGTGCAGCAAGCTCTGCCTGTATGATATCATGGGTTATCGAGGGTTTGCTCCGGATGAGTCTGGCAATCATGAGAAGATGTGATCTCTCCACCACTGTCCATGTTGATGCTGATAACCCTAGCCCCCATATGGCTGCTCCATACATGAATGTTGGGGTAACCAAAGTGTCGAAGAGCCACCCCTTTGTGCGAGGCTCCTGAAAGTAGGCCTGATGGCATTGTCTCTCCATCAAAGCTAATGTTGTATACCCTCATGTGATGCGATCTCGAGCTGTCGGAGACATGGAGAAAGCTTTGGAGGCTGCCGTGAATGTCACGTCTAGGTATACATATGAGTTAACTACCTCGATGGATCTACCTGTTGCTATGAAAGAACTCTCTCTCCTCAACTACGCTGATGTATGAAAGATCAGAACCTTGGTTTTACCAAGGTTCACTGGTAGCCCTCTATGTGTGTAGAAATCGTCTAGGCCATGTAAGTGATGCTGAAGACCCTCCGTAGACTCTGAAACCAAGACGATATCATTAGCATATAAAAGAATGTGGATCGTGGTTCCTCGTACCTCAATGCCATCTCCTCCCTGATGCTGTATGAAGTCCACTATCTCATCAATGTATAACCCAAAAAGTGTAGGCGAGAGAGGATACCCTTGCTTCACCGCGATGGTGCTAGCAAGTGAATCTGATAGGCCCACCAGACATCTCACTCTACTTGATACTCTCTCATATAGGGCATAGATCCCCCACATCATCTCCTCTGGATCCCCGATATCGAGTAGACATTTGAAGAGATGCTCCCTGAGAACTATGTCGAAGGCTTTGCAGAAGTCCAGAGAGTAGCAATATAATCTCCTCTTCCTCACTCTGGCTTGGTCGATCAAGCACTTCAAAGTGAAGATGTGGTCAATGGTAGAGTAGTGACTAGTCTCATGTGAATCCTGCCTGTCTTCCTGATACTCTTCCTCTTGGCGAGAGTACTGAAATCTTCATCGATGGACACCCTATCAAATAGGGACATGCGGCCTATGAGGCAACACCATACCAGGAGTCACCACTTAGGGGAGCAGTGTGGAACTACAATGGAGCACTTTGGACACGACGAGATTGACTTGAGGAGATCCTAGACACTCATGACTTTGCATGCGTCACGGAGACACACGAGGGTCAAGGGTGTCGCCATCATATTTAGACAGGAGATACAAAGGAGGATCCATATCATGGGAAGGGACGAGGAGACACGATACATGTGGGACGAGGAGACACGATACATGTGGATCTGCATGGAGATAGCACGGGAGAGTTGGGTCTACATTGCCATATGTTACTTCCCACATGGCGGATCCCAGTATGTAGGATAGGACCTTAGGGGGCCAACGTGAGATAGAGAGTGCATACACAACACTTTCAAAGGAGATACTACATTATAGCACCCTAGGTGAAGTCTTCCTTATGGGGGACTTCAATGGCCGCACCCAGTCACGTCAATGCGAGTCATATGATACACGACCAATAGAGTACCTCCTTGAGCTAGGGAGTCGACACCCTCTCGTTATATATAATGGGATGCATCGTTGGCCAGACTCGGGCGGACTTACTTGCTTCCCTCATTGGGGGGGGGGGGGTGAGAGCATGATTGGGTACATTCTGGGCACCATCTCTAGAGCTTCGCTTATTCCCTCACTATGGGAGGAGACACAATCTTGGGATATATACCACTTGCTCAT
Organism: Ceratopteris richardii; assembly: GCA_020310875.1. Lineage (NCBI taxonomy): Eukaryota > Viridiplantae > Streptophyta > Polypodiopsida > Polypodiales > Pteridaceae > Ceratopteris > Ceratopteris richardii. The sequence goes on from CM035433.1 coordinate 132,371,599, forward strand.
GAGTCGGGACAGTGCAGTGGCATGGAGATATGAGAGAGAGAGAGAGAGAGAGAGAGAGAGAGAGAGAGAGAGAGAGAGAGAGAGAGAGAGAGAGAGAGAGAGAGAGAGAGAGAGAGAGAGAGAGAGAGAGAGAGAGAGAGAGAGAGAGAGAGAGAGAGAGAGAGAGAGAGAGAGAGAGAGAGAGAGAGAGAGAGAGAGAGAGAGAGAGAGAGAGAGAGAGAGAGAGAGAGAGAGAGAGTCATATTAACGTCTTATGGAGGTCAAACTTTGCCTATGAGACAAAAACCATGTACAAGTGTAGTAACCCTGTGTAGAGGATGAAATGAAATAAAAAGTATATCGAGACACAAAGATATATAAGGCTGGAAAAGGCTCGGGAGACGTGGCTTTGACTTTGCAGATAGTGGCCACCTAATACATGGGGGACATGTGAGTAAAAGTGCGAATAAAACACCCTAGCTACTGGTGAATGGGTGGAGGTGGGTGTAGTATGTGGTACATCGGGGGTGGTCTGAGTGCCTTCTGAAGGAAGACAACCCAGGGGGTGGTGGTATGCCTATGCTCCATCATGTGGTCGTAGGCTGTCCTGATGCGTGAGATATCCTCTTGATATAGTCGTGGTCAATGATATCTTCCCATGCGTGGTCAGCGCCGTGCTCTCTGTGCTGCTGCCTGGTGGAGTGTGAGCCCTATAGATGGACCTCTCTGATGTAGCTCAGCTCGCTGAAAAAACTGGGTAATGGTCTGCTGCGTACTCACCCGTGGCTGATGTGTGGGCTGGAGTGACCGATCTCGCCTCTCGTATGCTGCTGCGAGGAAGTGTCCCAAGCATGGCTGGTCTCCCATAGTCATGCATAACGGGAGTGACTCCTCTATCTGGAACTTTGCTAGTAGGTCTAAGTATGCTGGGCATCTGATAACAAAATGCTCCTCACTCTCTACCTCTGTCTCATAGTTGCATCGCAACGCGTTGCGAACGGTTCGCAACTTCGCAACCGCTACGTTCGCAACGTTGCTACATTCGCAACGCGTTGCTTTGCATGCATATTTTTTTGGTAGTCCGAAAAATACTCAAAATTATATTTTGCTTAAGAGGGATAAGAAACTATTTAAAATCATACTCAAATTGTCCAATACATGAATAAAAAACATGGAGAATGAGGAAGACATAGAAAGCTATAAAAGTATATTTGTTAACACCTTGAGATACCTAGATATTTTGGATTTTCCATGTTCTCCTTCTAATGCACTTACAGAGCTTGGATAAAAGGTTCATCCTTTCCACTTGGCCTTGGCCCTTCAAAGCCAAGGGTACTCTTCTATGATAATTGATATGACTACTTAGTACAAACATAATTGTGAATGTACTATGAATGTTGAATTGTATAGGGACTAATCTAGACTCAATAATCTATACTATATAGGTCCATGTCTCTCCTATACTATACTAAATATGTATGTTTGTATGTATGTAATTACAACTATATGTGTATGTATGTATGTATGTATCCACTTATATTATTCATGTATGTATGTATGTATGTATGTATGCATGCATGCATGTATGCATGTATGTATGTATGTATGCATATAGGTATGTAGGTATGTATGTATGTATATATGTCTCTCTCTCTCTCTATCTATCTATGTGTCTCTGTATATGTATGCATGTATGTATGTATGTATGTATGTATGTATATATATATAACTATATGTGTGTGTATATATGTTGTGTGTGTGTATGTTATGTATGTTGTGTGTATGTGTGTGTGTATTTATGTATGTTATACATGCATGTGTGTAATATACATGCGATGTCTCATATCTACTCTTAAGTCATAATGTATATGTGTGTATATTTATCTATATGTGTGAATGGATGCACTTCATCATGTATTAGCTATAGGAAGCTTAGGATACCCCAAAAAAAAAAAAAAATCCCAAACAAAAAAAATCATGTTCGCAACGTTTTAGCAACATCTAGGCCCAAACGTTGCTATGTTGCTAACGCGTTAGCAACGCGTAGCCTTGGACGTTGCTAAAACGTTGCTAACAACACTGCTCTGTCTCGCATACTGGGCACCACCTCTCCTCACGGGGGACTCCCCTAGACCGACCCCTCTCAATCTGGAGCTGATGTGATGAAACCCGGAGCTGCCCAATGACGGCTCGAAGGTGGTGGGGTAGATGTGTCTGCATGTATCTCAGAATCTCGATGAAGCCCTCGTCTGATATATGTAGAAAATGCTCACGGTAATAGAGCATTTTCGGTGGCAATGTACGCCTAGGGCTCACCCATGTCCTCTGTATGTATGTATGCAATATCTCTTGACAAATGACCCTATTGCTCTCCTGATGAGAGAGTGAGTAGGTGGGTGCATGTGAGTTGTACTTCAGTGGTGGTAGCCTGTCTATGTCAAAGCCATGGTGGGCCAGCCAGTCTCGTGTCTGTGCATACCATGAGGAGGTGTCGCCTGCTAATGCCATGTCCCGTGATGCCTGGAAAGCTCGATAAGCAATGCGCTCTGTATCCATGCTCCGAAGTCTGTTTAATAGGCATAGTGTCTGGAATAGTGCCTCAACTAGCATCGGTGGTGCAACGAGCTCTTCCCTAATGATATCATGTGGTACTGAAGGCCTGCTGCGGATAAGTGTGGAAATCATGAGGATCTGTGGCCTCTCTAATGCTGTCCATACTGATGTGGCTAATCTTGGTCCCCATATGGCTTCCCCATACATGAGCGCTGGTGTAACCAAAGTGTCGAAGAGCCACCCCTTGGGCCCTTTGTGCGGGGCTCCTGAAAATATGCCTGGTGGCAATGTCTCTCCATCAAGGCAAAGTGCTGCATACCCACGTGTGATGCGGTCACGTGCTGCCTGAGACATAGAGAAGACCCCTGATGCTGCTGTAAATGTCACTTCCAAGTAAACATATGATCCGACCACCTCAATCCGTCCACCTTCTGCTTTGAACAAACTATGTCTGCGTACATGTGCTGATGTATGAAAGATCATGACCTTGGTTTTACCAAGGTTCACAAATAAACCTCTGTGCGTGCAAAAGTCATCTAGGCCATGTAGATGATGCTTTAGACCTTCCGCAGACTCTGAGACCAGTACAATATCATCAGGGTATAAAAGAATATGGACAGTGGACTCGCGTACCTCAATGCCATCACCCCCCTGCTGCAGTATGTAGTCCACTATCTCATCAATGTAGAGACCAAAGAGGGTGGGTGAAAGAGGGCATCCTTGCTTCACCCCAATAGTGCTAGCAAGTGGATGAGATAAGCCCCCCGGACATCTGACTCTGCCAGATACTCTCTCGTATAAGGCGTAGATCCCCCATATCATCTCCTCTGGAGCTCCGATATCAAGTAGTCGTCTGAAGAGTCGTCCCCTGGGAACGGTGTCAAATGCTTTGCGGAAGTCCACAAAGCAGCAATATAATCTCCTCTTCCTCACCCTTGCCTGGTCGATCAGGCATCTCAGAGTGAAGATGTGGTCAATGGTAGAGTAATCTCGTCTGAAGCCTGCCTGTCCTTGAGCCCTGATACCCTTCCTCTCAGCGAGAGTACTCAACTCTGTCTCTAGTACCATAACTTGGCCAATATAGGGCCAATCCCGATCGTCCGGTATGCAGCTGGATCCATAGTATCTCCTCACTTATGATTGGGCACTATGGTGTGCTCAGTTCACGAGTCAGGGAACCCTTCAACCAGTGCACGGTTGAAGAGATGGGCAATGAGCGGTGCAAGGGTCGTGCCTCCGTAGATGAGGTGCTTAGCCTATAAACCGAAAAGGTAATGGGCCTTGCCATGCTGTAGACGGGCAATAGCACGTCCCACCATAGTGGGTGTGAAGAAGTCAGATGTAGTGGGACGTGAGCTCTTCGGTCTGGGAATGGGGGGCTGGTCTGGGATCTCGTATAGGCTCTGTGCATAGCTATGCCCAGTGCTTGGGTCTCGGATGGGTGTCTGTTGTCTCCTCTCTCTCAAATGTCGCCATGCCACTGCATTGTCTCGACTCATGAGTAAATGATAAATATCCCAGTACTATCTCTCCTCCCAATCTCGCCGTTTGCGGCAAGTAAGGCTTTGCATGTGACGCTGTGCCTGTGTGCGTGTAATATCCCCTCTATGCTCTAAAATGCATAGGTGCTTCCGTAGCTCGCGGCAATCTGCATCATACCAGCGGTTCTGAGGCATGGAACTTGTGCGTGGAGGGTGTATATGTGTGTGGTGTGGGAAACTGCAGAGAGCTGAGTCGTGTAGGATGGTGGTGAACTGTGATGTAAGTGTGTCCAAGGGTGAGAGTGGATCGAGGGAGAGTAGGCGGGTGTGTAAATGGTGTGCATAAACGTGTGAGAGCTCGTGTGTGAAGTGTATCGTGATGTGTGTCTCAGTGGGTGAGGGAGGGTCTAATGGAATAGAAGATGAGAGTGTGAATGTGATAAAAGTATGGTCAGCACCAAGTGGGCGTCGTCCAATAGTAAGTGAGGTGATGAGTGAAGCTCCAGAGGTGGTACCCAAAATGTAGTCGACTATGCTCTCACCTCCCCCGTGAGGGAAGCAAGTAAGTCCGCCCGAACTTGGCCAACGATGCATCCCGTTAGATATAACGAGCTGATGTCGGCTGCCTAGCTCTAGCAGATGTCTGCCATACACTGTGGTGTCCTGACCCATATCTGCCGATACTCTACTGGTACTCATCTCCTTTGGGTCTCTGGCCCTCATGAGATGTGGGTGATCCATGTCGTATGCATCGCACTGATGTTACTGGGTGCGTCCATTGAAGTCCCCCATAAGCAAGACTTCACCTAGTGTGCTGTAATGTAGTATCTCATCTGAAAGCGCTGTGTATGGTGTCTCTCTCGGATCGGTCCCCCAAGATCCTGTCGTGCGTATCGAGATCCGCCTAGAGGGAAGTAGCATATAGCAATGTAAATCCAGCTCCTTGTGCTATCTCCATGCGAACCCACATATATCGTGCCTCCTCATCTCTTCCTATAATATGGATGCGGCTCTGTATCTCCTGTCTAAATACGATGGCCACCCCTCCCGACCCTCGCGCTGTACTCTGTCTCGTCGTGGTCCGGAATGCATATTCCCAATGAGAACCTGCAATGCGTGGTAGCCCTCTCTCTGGGCTCTCGTGTGTCTCTGTGATGCATGCAAAGTCATGTGATGCGAGGATCTCCTCGAGTGTGTCTGGTCGCGTCGAGAGTGCCCCGTTGCAGTTCAACATTGCTCCTCTGAGTGGTGTCTCCTGGTGTGGTGATGTCTCATAGGCCGCGTGGCCCTATTTGATAGGGCATCCATCTATGAAGACCTTACCATCATGGTAAAAGGCCTTCCTCCCCTTTCGTCGTGCCTGGAGTATCTGTGGCATGCAAGTGCGTCGGTGTGCCACCTTCATCCGCGTGAGGTCCTCGTCCATGTAGAGGGCGCCGCCGGGTAGTCCCCGCAGTACTGATCGGCGTCTAAAAAAGGATATCCGTGCCTCGTCGGAGCTCATCTTAAGGATGAGTGCTCGCGAACGCGATGTATCCCGCCCAACCCTCCAAGTGCCTGTGAAGGGCATGCTCTCGTATCCAAGTCGACGGCAAATGTCAGTGGCGTCTGCCTCCGGTGATGTTCCTTCGAGAAGGCCCGTGATCCGAATGTGTAGTCTTCGTGTGTGTCGAAACCTCTCCTCCTCAAGTGTCTCTTGGACTCGTGTGAGCTCTTCTTTCTGCACATCTTCCCTAACTTCCTTCTTAACCCTTTCATGTACTACTTCCACCCACGACTCTCGAGTGGATTCTAACTCGGTTTTGATTTCCTTCTTTATTTCTTCTTTGAGTGTCTCCACATTGGAGATCTCCCCCTCTTCTTTCAGGTGCGCATAGGTTGTCCTCCAATTGTCTCGTTCTTCTGTGAGAGTTTTTACTTGTTCTTCGAGTTCTTTGATTTTATCCATTACTTGTTCTTCAAGTCCTTTGAACTTTTCCATCATTTTTCGTATCTCCATATTGAGGTTGCGGTTTGCTTCCTTTTTGGCCTCTTTGAGGGCTTTGGCGATAAGTTCATTCACTTCCCTTCGGTCCATGGGAGCCATTTCAGAGATTAGGTTTAGGGTTCTGGCTAGAGAGAGAGAGAGAGAGAGAGAGAGAGAGAGAGAGAGAGAGAGAGAGAGAGAGAGAGAGAGAGAGAGAGAGAGAGAGAGAGAGAGAGAGAGAGAGAGAGAGAGAGAGAGAGAGAGAGAGAGAGAGAGAGAGAGAGAGAGAGAGAGAGAGAGAGAGAGAGAGAGAGAGAGAGAGAGAGAGAGAGAGAGAGAGAGAGAGTTCCAGGAATCCAAGGGGCGATGAGAGAGATATACCACCTCCATGCATGTCGGATGTGTTTCGATGTCTTGGGAAGGCATCACGAGTAACACTTGGAGCTATATGTCGGCATTTACGTCTTCGTAGTGAGTGAGTATTTAATACAAAATTAGGTATTAGACTTGGCATATTTCACTAAGCATAACAAGTTTGAATTTAATGTTTTTGCAGCGTATTTTACCCTCTTTTGGATGATTGTCCCTTACCTGATGAAAATCCTTCATCATCAGTTTTGGTTGCAACACATTATCACGAGCCAGGATCAAATATGAGAAATTCAAGTGGTCCAGAAGGATGCATACAAGAATATGAGAAAGGATTAGTGACATTGATAGCATCAGACTCCCCGGGATTACAGGTACATTTGTTGTTCCAGATATAGTTTGAACTCTTATTCATTTTATTACCTTTCATAACCGAAAGTCTAGATAGTTCCATATCATGGTAACATTGCTGTGCATACGTCAAAAATAGTCTGGGCTTTTATTTATTATATTGGCTTTTAGTATTAATTTGAGAGAGGAGATTGTTTTGATTTATGTTTGCAGCAAACATGTTTGCTATCGATTTGTGGCTGAATTTGACACTTCATTTGCAGGTTTGTGATTCAAATGGTCACTGGTATCTTGCAGATTTAGGGTTACGGGCAGGAGACATTTTGATAATCACTGGAAAGTGTCTACAACATTTAACTGCAGGAATTCGTCGTGCCTGTGCTTACAGGATAGCTCCTCTTTCACTATCTGCAAATCCCATGTCTATGGGAAGGTGTGTTGATATTTCTGATAACACAATAACCTTAACAATAATAATGATGATGATGATAATATATTATAATAATAATAATAATAACGATAATAATAACAATAGTAGTAGTAGTAGTAATAGTAATAATGATAATACTAATGGTGATGATGATGATAATAACAATAATACTAATAAATCAAACTGTTTGAAAGGGACCCTTTGTTTCTTCTTTTTCTGCTGATAACAGTTCATACCCTCACAGTTTCGGTTTACATATGCAGAACATCTCTCACATTTAGGCTTATGCCACGTGCTTCAGAGACTCTTGATGGATCTGCCATGTCAAATGCAGGTCATACTGTGCCTGAAAATTTTGGCCCAGTACTAGTTTCAAAGTTTTTGGAAGGGCTGAATGTTGCAGAT